>JAJFZO010000164.1:0-182112 GCA_021397835.1 Moringa oleifera | reverse complement strand
CATACACCTTAAACCACCCTACACTAAACCTTAAACCCTAAAACCATATAATAAACCCTAAACCTAAAGTCAATACCTTAAAACCTTAAATCCTAAAGTTAATATCTTAAACTCGAAGACCCTACCATAAGCCCATGGACCTTAGACTCTAATCCCTAAACTCTAAACCTTAGAACCTTAGACCATGACCCTAGACCCTCTAACCACATACCTAAGGCCCTAGAACTTTTACTCGTAACTCTAGAAACTAGACATTAGATCCTAGATCCTAAACCCTAGATCCTAGGCCCTAGAAACTTAACCTTAGATTTTGGACCTTAAACCATAATTCTTAAGTCGTAGACATTAAACCCTAGTTATTAAACCCTAGACATTAGACCATAGACCCTAAAAGTGATAGATCTAAGATCTTAGACCTAGACCTAGACTATGGTTACTACTAGATTATTGTTACTATTATTGTTACTACTACTGTAATATTACTGCTATTACGACTCCTAAATAACTGCTGCGACTACTGTCAAATTACTACTAGTATAAGATTACCAGATTAGTGCTACTATTACTACTAGATTAGTACTACTAAATTACTATTACTTCCACTGCTAGATTACTACTACTTGTAGATTACTATTATTATAACCACTAGTTTATTGCTACAGCTACTATTGCTACTACCACTGCTAAGCAGCAAAAAAACATACAATTATAATGCATAGAAAAATATTATTGATAAAGGTGCTATTCTCCAAGATAATAATTATATACAAGGGATGGTAGAATCCTCTCTTACCAATAAATGGATAAGCTCCTATATAGGAAACCTTATTTGCAGTTACCAAGGGAACAATCGATTGTCTTACCATTGCTCCTTCTTCATCATTGCGTGCAGAATCTTTGCAACATCATGCTCAAAAGAACCATTAGTCTCAGAGTTACTATCAAGTAAACCATCTAAAACAAACAAATATATATATATATATATATATATATATATTAAGAGTTTGTAACTTATCATTCCTAAAAAACATATTAATAAGATGAAAGCATATATAAGAAAATCAAAGAAAAAAATAAAATGAGAAAACAAATAACCAAATCAAGAAATTTATAACATAAAAAATCAAAAAAGTTGAAAAAAATCCAATACCAATGGAGGTTTAACAATAAAAAGATAAGCCCAAATGTAGGAATCCATACCTGCACATAAACAATCAGTTCGTGCTCGGATAGTGCAATTTTTTTAACTACTAGTCCTTCTCCATCATTGTCCTCAAAATCTTCATAACATCGATATCAAAACAGGTATTTGTCTATAATATGCTATAAAGTATCCATGTGCCAAGTCGTAAGAAAAGGATTATAGGGAGAATTCCTTACTTTTCTTCTAGTATAAATAATTAAGAGAAAGTGCAGCTTGTACCTCAGCAAAGTACTAGTTCTTTATATGTTGTTGCTCAGAATGGACAAACAAAATCAACACTGGTGTCTACATCTTCAAGATCTGCATCTGCATCCAAGTCATCAAGATCCATGCTGCTTCTTGTTAATGTCACCCCTAAGCTTTGGGACTTCAGTAGTCTTCCTCGCTTCTTGTATTACTGATAGTAGCACTTCTTTAATGCTTTGCAATGGGTTATTTACATCGTGACTTTACCAGCTTCCTCCTTTCGTTAGCTTTATAGGAAACTTCTTTAAGAACCATAAATCAGTTTTCATTTCATGGATAGTTAATCTCCGTAAAACAAGTAGTTCAATTAATCTAAATTTGTTGAAATACATTTTTTGATCGTTCACTACCTACTAATAACATATTTTCTAAAGAAACAATCATGCTTACAATGAATAAGTTCTAATTACTTTCATTCTAATTGTTTGCTTTCAGACAGTTTTGGGTTAAGTTTGTACTTTAATAAGAAAAAGTATACCGACCTAATTGAGTTAAACTTTATTTTGTTGCTTTCTCGATTTTCGATAACTCATCAATCAAGCTCCTATTCATCTACGCAAGCCAATAGAAAAAATTATCGTTTCAAGATTTGCGACAAATAGCGAAGACAAAGGATGCTTGCACTTCACATAAACTCGAACGTAATCTGGGATTGTGTAATGGATACGGAGTATCCGCTGCTAAGACCAATAAGAAGATATCTCATTATTTTAAGTGACATAATTTTATATACTTTTATTGGAAGAAAGGAACTTGAGAGTTCGAATATGATAAACCGCAATTGCCTTCATGAAGTTTTTTTGGGTTAGCAGGATCTTCAAACGGATAAGCACCAACTAGCATCACGTGTATGGTCACCCCATAAGACCAAACATTTGCAATCTAAATATTGCTCCAAGGTTAGATACAGAACACATCGATCAAACAACAATAAAGGACAATAAAGGACAAAAGAATTAAATATGTAACTTTGCCATTGTATTCTCTTTTCTTTTGGATAGGACCTTAGGTGTTATGTAAATTGGTGTTCCTATAGTAGATTTTGGTTATGAGCGCGACCCTGCTGATTACAAAATCACGTAAATAGAATAAACAAAGAGGTTATAATTGAACATGATCTCCCTTTAGTCCTATGGCATTCATAATCTGAAAATTACCTTTGAATGCCCAAAATCACATATCTTGATACTAGGAGCTGCATTACCATCCTGAAGGGTATTTTGTAGCTTAAGATCTCTATGGCTAATCTGCTGTAAGAAATAAATCTTTATGCTAGATGGATTACGAGAGAAAGAAAAGCAAAATAAATTAAAGAGAAAGGCCAATTGAAACCAAAAAGATGACGGTTGAAGTTCAAACCATTAAATGGTAATAAGTCACTTCCCGTATTAGTTGGTAAGAGAAAAACCTTACTAGTAGAAACTAAATAGAGAAATTAAGAAACAAAAAAGTAAACTTTCATGTTCCATAATACATATAGGGATAAGAGAAATTTGACTATATAAATAAATTACTGAATATGGTATGCTCACCTCTTTACATTACCTTATCCTCCCTAAATCTACTCGCACAGCATAGCCTCTGGAAGAGTTCTCTTACCACAGCATACTCCATGATAATGACTAGAAGAGTAAGAGTTAGTAAGACCTACAAGAAAAGATCTCTGAGCAATACTCTCTCGATCTTCTATATTCTGCATAGAAGAAAATGAAACTAAATTATTAGAGGACTAAGTTGTCCAACTGAATCACATAAAAAACATAACACTTAGTCAATGTAAATCCGAATCTAGCATAGACAAAAAAAAATAGCTTCAAAAAAGTGAGCAGCAGTTTCTTCGAGTTTTAGAAATAACTAACACTAAAACCTGAAGTCTAAAACCAACTAGTGCCAGATTAATACTACTGCTAAATTATTGTTACTGCTATTGCAAGAATATCACTACTACTGCGACATCTAGAATACATCCACTACTAGACTACTCCTACAACTAAATTACTACTACAGCTAGATTACTGCTTCTGCTGCAACTACTATTACTACTACTTCTAGATTATGGCTAGTGCTGGATTAGTGCTTCTACTACACCTACTATTATTACTACTTCTAGATTATGGCTAGTGCTGGATTACTGCTTCTGCTACTATTATTACTACTTTTAGATTATGGCCACTATTAGTCTATAGTTACTACAGCTGCTAAATTACTACTACTTCTAAATTACTACTACAGTTTAATTGCTGCTACTACTAGATTACTGCTAGATTAGTACTACTACAACTGCTAGATTCGTGCCAGTGCTACTGCTTTGCTAGATTACTACTACGGCCACCACTAGATTACTACCACTAGTAGATTTCAGTAACTACCAGTTTATTGCTACAGCTAAGCTACTGCAACTACTAATGCTAGATCCCTGCTACTGCTAAGCAGCAAAAAGACACATGATTATGATGCATAGAAAAATATTACCGATAAAGGTTGTATTTTTCAAGATAAGAAGTGTGTACAAGGGATGGTAGAATCCTCCTTTAACAATAAATGGATAAGCCCCCATGTAGGAAACCTTATTTAGAGTTACCAATGGAACAATCAATTGTCTTACCATTGCTCTTCCTTCATCATTGCGTGCAAAATATTTGCAATATCGTACTCAAAAGAACCATTAGTCTCAGAGTTGCTATAAAGTAAACCATCCAAAAAAAAAATTTAAAGTTTGTAACATATCATTCTTAAAAAACATATTAATAAGATGAAAGCATGTAAAAGAAAATTAAGAAAAAAAATAAAATTAGAAAATCAATAATCAAATCAAGAAAAATTGTAACACAAAAATTAAAAAAGTTTAAAAAATCCAATACAAATGGAGGTTTAACAACAAAAAGATAAGCCTGAATGTAAGAACTCATACCTACACCTACCGAAGAAGTAATAAAAAATGTGAGTTTATTGCTACAACTACTGATATTGCTAGTGCTAGATCTTTGATACTGCTAAGCAACAAAAAAAATACGATTATGATGCATAGAAAAATATTACCGATAAAGGTGCAATTTTTCAAGATAATAAGTATGTACAAAGGATGGTCAAATCCTCCGTCAACAATGAATGGTTAAGTCCCCATGCAGGAAACCTTAATTGCAGTTACCAAGGGAGCAATTGATCATCTTGCCGTCGCTCCTTCTTCATCATTGCTTGCTGAACCTTTGTAACATCGTGCTCAAAAGAACCATTAGTCTCAGACTTGCCATAAAGTCAGCCATCCAAAACAAAAAAAATAAAATTAAGAGTTTATAACTTATCATTCCTAAAAAATGTATTAACAAGATTAAAACATGCCTCAGAAAATCGAGAAAAAAATAAAATTTGCAAATGAATAATCAAATCAAGGAAATTTATAACATAAAAAATCCAATACGAGTATAGGTTTAATAATGAAAAGATAAGCCTGAATGTTCGAATCCACGCCTGCACCTACCGAAGAAGCAAAAAAAAATACGAAATTGTTGCTATAGCTGCTTCTACTGCTAGTGCTAAATCCTTCACACTACTATGCAACAAAAAACACGAGATTATGATGCATTGAAAAACATTACCGATAAAGGCGCTATTTTCCAAGATAATAACAATGTACAAGGGATGACAGAATCCTCCCTTAACAATAAATGGACAAGGCCCCATGAAGGAAACCTTATTTGCAGTTACCAAGGGAACAATTGATTGTCCTGCCATTACTCCTTCTTCATCATTACTTGTAGAATCTTTACAACAACGTGCTCAAAGGAACCATTAGTCTCAGAGTTGCTATAAAGTAAATCATTTAAAACAAAAAAAAAATATTAAGAGTTTGCAACTTATCATTCCTCAAAAATATATTAACAAGATGAAAACATGTTTAAGAAAATCAAGGAAAAAAATCAAATTAGAAAATGAATAATCAAATTAAGAAAATTTATAACATAAAAAAATAAAAAATTTGAAAAAAATCCAATACCAATGGAGGTTTAACAACAAAAAAATAAGCCCGAATGTAAGAATCTATACTTGCACCTACCGAAAAAGCAATAAAAAATACCAGTTTATTGCTACAGCTACTGCTAGTGCTAATGCTAGATCACTAGTACCGCTAAGCATTAAAAAAAATACGATTATGATGTGAAGAAAAATATTTTCGATAAAGGTGTTATTTTCCAAGATAATAAGTATGTACAAGGGATGGGAGAATCCTCCCTTAATAATAAATGGATAAGCTGTCATGCAGGAAATGTTATTTGTAGTTACCAAAAGAACAATTAATTGTCCTCCCATTGCTTCTTCTTCATCATTGCGTACAGAATCTTTGAAACATCATGCTCAAAGGAATCATTAGTCTCAGAGTTACTATAAAGTAAACCATTCAAAAAATATATATATATATATATTAGGAGTTTGCAACTTGTCATTCCTAAAAAACATATTAACAAGATGAATGCTTGTCTAAGAAAATAGATGAAAAAAATAAAATTGTCAAATAAATAATCAAATTAAGGAAATTAATAACGTGAAAAATCAAAAAAGCTGAAAAAAAAAATCCAATACCAACGAAGATTTAACAATAAAAAAATAAGCCCGAATGTAGAATCCATACCTACACCAATGGAAAAAGCAAAAAAAAAATTGGAGTTTATTGCCACAGCTACTGCTACTGCTATTGCTAGATCCTTCATACTACTAAGTAAAAAAAATATATACGATTATCACGCAAAGAAAAATATTACCAATAGAGGTGTAATTTTTCAAGATAATAAGTATGTACAAGGGATGGTAGAATCCTCCCTCAACAATAAATGGATAAGCCCCCATGCAGAAAACCTTATTTGTCGTTGCCAAGGGAACAATCGATTGTCCTACGATTGCACCTTCTTTATCATTGCTTGCTCAACCTTTTGCAACATCGTGCTCAAAAGAACCATTAGTCTCAAACTTGTTATAAAGTCAACCATAATATATATATATATATATATATATATATATATATTAAGAGTTTGTAACTTATCATTCTTACAAACCATATTAACAAGATGAAAGTATGGTACAAAACCGAGAAAAAAATAAAATTTGAAAATGAATAATCAAATTAAGAAAATTTATAACATAAAAAATCAAAAAAGTTAAAAAAATCTAATACCAATGGAGGTTTAACAATGAAAAGATAAGCCCGAATGTTCGAATCCATGCCTACACCTACCGAAAAAGCAACAAAAAATACAAATTTATTGCTATAGCTATTGTCACTGCTAGTGCTAGATCCTTAATACTACTAAGCAACAAAAAAAAAATCAGATTATGATGCATTGAAAATTATTATCGATAAAGGTACTATTTTTCAAGATAATAAGTATGTATAGGGGATGGCAGAATCCTCTATTAATAATAAATGGATAAGCCCCCATTCAAGAAACCTTATTTGGAGTTACCAAGGGAACAATCGATTGTCCTGCCATTGCTCCTTCTTCATCATTGCCTACCGAATCTTTGCAACATCATGCTTAAAAGAATCGTTAGTCCGAGAATTGCTATAAAGTAAACCATTCAAAACAAAAAATTATATATATATAATAGAAGTTTGTAACTACACTCCTAAAAAACATATTAACAAAATGAAAGTACGTCTTACAAAATCGAGGAAAAAAGATAAAATTAGAAAATGAATAATCAAATCTGAAAAATTTATAACATACCGAAGAAGCAATAAAAAAATACCAGTTTATTGTTACAGTTACTACTACTACTAGTGCTAGATCACTACAACCGCTAACTAACAAAAAAACATACGATTATAATGCATAGAAAAATATTACCGATAAAGTGGTTATTTTCTAAGATATTAACTGTGTACAAGGGATGGTAGAATACTCCATTAACAACAAATTGATAAGCACCCATGAAAAAATTAGGTGTTTGTAACTTATCGTTCATAAAAAACATATTAACAACATGAAAGCATGTATAAGAAAATCGAGAAAAAAAATAATATTAGAAAATGAATAATCAAGTCAAGAAAATTTTTAACATCAAAAATCAAAAAAGCTGAAAAAAAGTTACAAAGGGAACAATTGATTGTCGTGCCATTGCTTCTTCATTATTGCCAACAGAATCTTTACAACACCATGCTCCAAAGAACCATTAGTCTCATAGTTGCTATAAAGTAAACCATTCAAAACAAACAAATATATATATATATATATATATATATATATTACGAGTTCGCAACTTATCATTCCTAAAAAATATATTAACAAGATGAAAGCATGTCTAAAAAAATTAAGAAAAGTTATAAAATTTGAAAATGAATAATCAAATCAAGAAAATTTATAACAAAAAAATCAAAAAAGTTGAAAAAAATCCAATACAAATGGAGGTTTAACAATAACAAGATAAGCCCGAATGTAGGAATTCATACATGCACATGCCAAAGAAGCAACAAAAAATATTGGCTTATTGCTACAGCTACAGCTACTGCTCGTGCTAAATCACTGCTATCACTAAGCAATGAAAAGCATACGATTATGATGCGTAAAAAAATGTTACTGATAAAAGTGTTATTTTCCAAGATAATAAGTATACACAAAGGGTGGTAAAAGCCTCCCCTAACAATAAATGGATAAGCCCCCATGCAGAAAACCCTATTTACAGCTACCAACGGAACAATCGATTGTCTTCTCGTTGCTCCTTTTACATCATTGCCTGCACAATCTTTGCAACATCGTGCTCAAAAGAACCATTAGTGTCAGAATTGCTATAAAGTAAACCATTTAAAATTAAAAAAAAAAATATTAGGGGTTTGCATCTTATCATTCCTAAAAAAATGTATTAACAAGATTAAAGCATATCTAAGAAAATTAAGGAAAAAAATAAAATTAAAAAAAGGATAATCAAATCAAAAAAATTTATAACATAAAAAATCAAAAAAGTTTTAAAAAATTCAATATCAATGGAGGTTTAATAATAAAGAGATAAGCTCGAATGTAGGAATCCATACCTGCACCTACCGAAGAAGCAACAAAAATATCAGTATATTGCTATAGCTACTGCTACTGCTAGTGTTAGATCACTACTACCGTTAAGCAATAAAAAAAATGTATAATTATGATGCATAGAATAATATTACTGGTAAATGTGCTATTTTGCAAGATAATAAGTATGTGCAAGGGATTGTAAAATCCTTCCATAACAATAAATGGATAAGCTCCCATGCAGGAACCCTTATTTGCAGTTTTCAAAGGAACAATCGATTGTCTTGCCATTGTTCCTTCATTATTGCCTGCAGAATCTTTGTAACATTGTGTTGAAAAGAACCATTAGTCTCAGAGTTGCTATAAAGTAAACCATTCAAAACGCAAAAAAAAAAATATAAGGAGTATGCAACTTATCATTCCTGAAAAACATAATAAAAAGATGAAAGCATGTCTAAAAAAATCAAGGAAAAATACAAAATTTGAAAATGAATAATCAAATCAAGAAAATTTATAATATAAAAAATCAAAAATGATGAAAAAATATCCAATACGAATGGAAGTTTAACAATAAATAAATAAGCCCGAATGTAGGAATCCATATCTGCACCTACTGAAGAAACAACATAAAATACCAGTTTATTGCTACTGCTAGTGCTAGATCACCACAACCGTTAAGCAATAACAAAACATACGATGATGATGCATAGAAAAATATTACCGATAAAGGTGCTATTTTCCAAGATAATAAGTATGTACAAGGGATGGCAGAATCCTCGATTAACAATAAATGGATAACCCCCATGCAAGAAACCTTATTTGCAGTTACAAAAGGAACAATCGATTATCTTTCCATTGCTCCTTCTTCATCATTACGTACAGAATCTTTGCAACATCGTGCTTAAAAAAACCATTAATCTCAGGGTTGCCATAAAGTAAAACCATTCAAAACAAAAAAAAAAATATAAATATATATATATAAGGAGTTTGCAACTTATCATTCATAAAAAACATATTAACAAGATGAAAGCATGTCTAAGCAAATAGAGGAAAAATAAAAAATTTGAAAATGAATAATCAACTCAAGAAAATTATAACCTAAAAAATCAAAAAAGTTGAAAAAAATCCAATACCAATGGAGGTTTAACAATGAAAAGATAAGCTCGAAAGTAAGAATCCAAACCTACACCTACCAAAGAAGCAACAAAAAATAATAGTTTATTGCTACAGCTACTGCTACTGCTAGTGCCAGATCAGTGCTACCACCAAGCAACAAAAAAAACATACAATTATGATGCATAGAAAAATATTTCCAATGAAGGTGTTGTTTTCCAAGATAATAAGCATATATAAGGGATGGTAGAATCCTCTCTTAACAATAAATGGATAAGCCCCCATGCAGGAAACCTTATTTGCAGTTACCAAGGGAACAATCGATTGTCTTGTCAGTCCTCTTTCATCATTGCGTGCAGAATCTTTCCAACATTGTCCTCAAAAGAGCCATTAATTTCAGAGTTGCTATAAATTAAACTATTCAAAACATAATATATATATATATATATATGGAGTTTTCAACTTATTATGTCTAAAAAACATATTGACAAGATGAAAGCTTGTCTAAGAAAATTGAGGAAAAATACAAAATTTGAAAATGGATAATCAAATCAAGAAAATTTATCACATAAAAAATCAAAAAAGTTAAAAAAAGAATCCAATACCAATGGAGTTTTAACAATAAAAAGATACGCCCGAATGCAAGAATCCATACATGTACCTACCAAAGAAGCAGTAGAAAATACCAGTTTATTGCTACAGCTACTGCTACTACTAGTCCTAGATCACAGCTACCGCTAAGCAACAAAAAAACATACAATTATGATGTGTAGAAAAATATTACTGATAAAAGTGCTATTTTCCAAGATAATAAGTATGTACAAGGGATCGTGCAATCCTCCCTTAACAATAAATGGATAAGCCCCCATGTAGAAAACCTTATTTGCAGTTACGAAGGGAACAATCGATTATCCAGCCATTGCTCCTTCTTCATCATTGCCTACAGAATCTTTGCAACAACATGCTTAAAAGAACTATTTGTCACAGAGTTGCTATAAAGTAAATCATTTCAAACAAAAAAAATATTAGGAGTTTGCAACTTATCACTCCTAAAAAATATATTAACAAGATGAAAGCATGTCTAACAAAATTGAGGAAAAATACAAAATTTGAAAATGAATAATCAAGTCAAGAAAATTTATACAATAAAAATCAAAAAAGTTGAAAAAAATCCAATACTAATGGAGGTTTAACAATAAAAACATAAGCTCGAATGTAAGAATCCATTCCGTCACCAACCGAAGAAGCAACAAAAGATACGAGTTTAATGCTACAACTAGTACTAGATTAGTGCTACCGTTAAGCAATAAAGAAACATACGATTATGATACATAGAAAAATATTACCTCTAAAGGTGCTATTTTTCAGGATAATAAGCATGCACAAGGGATGGTAGAATCCTCCCTTAACAATAAATGGATAAACACCCTTGCACGAAACCTTATTTGCAGTTATCAAGGGAACAATCGATTGTCCTACCATTGCTACATCTTCATCATTGCTTGCAGAATCTTTGCAACATCATGCTCAAAAGAACAATTGGTCTCATAGTTGCTATAAATTAAACCATTCAAAACATATATATATATTAGGTGTTTGTAACTTATCATTTCGAAAAAATATATTAACAAGATGAAAGCATGCCCAAGAAAGTCAAGGAAAAAATTTGAAAATGAAAAATCAAATCGAGAAAATTTGTAACATAAAAAATCAAAAAAATTTGAAAAAAATCCAATACCAACGGAGGTTTAACAATAAAGAGATAAGCTCGAATGTAAGAATCCATACCTGCACCTACCGAAGGAGCAACAAAAAATACCAGTTTATTGCTACAGCTACTGTTACTGTTAGTGCTAAATCAGCGCTACCGCTAAGCAATAAAAAATATACCATTATGATACATCGAAAAATATTATCGATTAAGGAACTATTTTCCAAGATAATAAGTATGCACAATGAATGGTAGAATCCTCCCTTAAAAATAAATGGATAAGCTCCCATGCAAAAAACCTTATTTTCTATTGCTAAGAAAATAATTGATTGCCATGCCATTGTCACTTTTTCATTATTGCCTGCAGAATCTTTGCAATATCATGCTCAAAAGAACCATTTTTCTTAGGGTTGCTATAAAGTAAGCCATTCAAAACACAAATATATATATATATTAGGAGTTTGCAACTTATCATTCCTAAAAAACATATTAACAAGATGAAAGCATGCCTAAGAAAATCGAGGAAAAAAACAAAATTTGAAAATGAATAATCAAATCAAGAAAATTTATAACATAAAAAATCAAAAAAGTTAAAAAAAATCCAATACCAATCGAGGTTTAACAATGAAAAGATAAGCCCGAAAGTAGGAATCCAAACCTACACCTACCGAAGAAGCAACAAAAAATAATAGTTTATTGCTACTGCTACTACTAGTGCTAGATCAGTGCTACCGCCAAGCAACAAAAAAACATACGATTATGATGCATAGAAAAATATTTTCGATAAAGGTACTACTTTCCAATATAATAAGCATTATTAAGGGATGGGAGAATCCTCCCTTGACAAATAAAATTTATAACATAAAAAAACAAAAAAGTTGAAAAAAATCAAAACCAATGGAGGTTTAACAATAAAAAGATAAGCTCGAATGTTGGAATCCATACCTGCACCAAAAGAAGAAGCAACAAAAAATGCTAGTTTGTTGCTACAGCTACTGCTACTGCTAGTGCTAGATCAATGCTACCGCTAACCAACAAGAAAACATATGACTATGATGCATAGAAAAATATTACCGATAAAGTTGCTATTTTTAAAGGTAATAAGTAGTACAGAGGACGACAGAGCCCTCCCTTAACAATAAATGAATAAGCCCTAATGCAGGAAACCTTATTTGCAGTTACCAAGGGAAAAATCGATTGTCCTCCCATTGCTCCTTCTTCATCATTGCCAGTAGAATTTTTGGAACAACGTGCTCAAAAGAACCATTACTCTCATAGTTGCTACAAAGTAAAGCACTCAAAAAAAAAAAGGAGTTTGCAACTTATCATTCCTAAGAAACATATTCACAAGATGAAAACATGACTAAGAAAATCAAGAAAAAAATTAAATTTGAAAACGAATAATCAAATCAAGAAAATTTATAACATAAAAAATCAAAAATGTTGAAAAAAATCCAATACCAATGGAGGTTTGACAATGAAAAGATGAGACCGAATGTACAAATCCATACCTGCGCCTACCGAAGAAGCAACTAAAAATATCAGTTTATTGCTACAGCTACAGCTACTGCTAGTGCTAGATCACTGCTATCGCTAAGCAACAAAAAAGCATACGATTAAGATGCATATAAAAATATTACTTATAAAAGTGCTATTTTTCACTATAACGAGTATATACAAGGGATGGTAGAATCCTCCCTTAACAACAAATGGATAAGCCCCCATTTAGGAAACCTTATTTGTAGTTACCAACGGAACAATTAATTGTCCTGCCATTGCTCCTTCTTCATTATTGCGTGCAGAATCTTTACAACATCGTTCTTAAAAGAACCATTAGTCTTAGAGTTACTATAAAGTAAACCATTCAAAAAAAAATTACTAGGAGTTTGCAACTTATCATTCGTAAAAAAACGTATAAACAAAATGAATGCATGTCTAAGAAAATTGGGAAAAAATAATATTAAAAAATAAATAATCAAATCAAAAAAATTTATAACATAAAAAATCAAAAAAGCTGAAAAAAAAATCCAATACCAATGGAGGTTTAACAATAAAAAGATAAGGTTTGAATAAAGGAATCCATACGCGCACTTACCAAAGGAGCAACAAAAGACACCAGTTTATTGCCACAACTACTATTACGGTTAATGCTGGATCAATGCTACCGCTAAGCAATGAAAAAACATACGATTATGATCCATAGAAAAATATTACCGATAAAGTTGCTATTTTTAAACATAATAAGTATGTACAAAGGACGACAGAACCCTCCCTTAACAATAAATGGATAAGCCCTCATGCAGGAAACCTTATTTTCTATTGCTAAGAAAACAATCGATTGTCTTGCCATTGTTGCTTCTTCATTATTGCGTACAGAATCTTTGCAATATCATGCTTAAAAGAACCATTTGTCCTAGGGTTGTTATAAAGTAAGCCATTCAAAACACAAATATATATATATACATATATATACAAGGAGTTTGCAACTTATCATTCCTAAAAAATATATTAACAAGATGAAAGCATGCCTAAGAAAATCGAGGAAAAAAACAAAATTTGAAAATGAATAATCAAATCAAGAAAATTTATAACATAAAAAATCAAAAAAGTTAAAAAAAAATCCAATACCAATCGAGGTTTAACAATGAAAAGATAAGCTCGAAAGTAGGAATCCAAACCTACACCTACCGAAGAAGCAACAAAAAATAATAGTTTATTGCTACTGCTACTACTAGTGCTAGATCAGTGCTACCGCCAAGCAATAAAAAAACATACGATTATGATGCATAGAAAAATATTTTCGATAAAGGTACTACTTTCCAATATAATAAGCATTATTAAGGGATGGTAGAATCCTCCCTTGACAATAAAATTTATAACATAAAAAAACAAAAAAGTTAAAAAAATGAATAGCAATGGAGGTTTAACAATAAAAAAATAAGCTCGAATGTTGGAATCCATACCTGCACCAAAAGAAGAAACAACAAAAAATGCTAATTTGTTGCTACAGCTACTACTACTGCTAGTGCTAGATCAAAGCTACCGCTAACCAACAAGAAAACATACGATTATGATGCATAGAAAAATATTACTGATAAAGTTGCTATTTTTAAGGATAATAAGTATGTACAAAGGACGACAGAACCCTCCCTTAACAATAAATGGATAAGCCCCCATACAGGAAACCTTATCTGCAGTTACCAAGGGAAAAATCGATTGTCCTCCCATTGCTCCTTCTTCATCATTGCCAGTAGAATCTTTGGAACAACGTGCTCAAAAGAACCATTAGTCTCATAGTTGCTACAATGTAAAGCACTCAAAAAACAAAAAAAAACAAAAAAGAGTTTGCAACTTATCATTCCTAAAAAACATATTCACAAGATGAAAGCATGTCTAAGAAAATCAAGAAAAAAATTAAATTTGAAAACGAATAATCAAATCAAGAAAAATTATAACATAAAAAATCAAAAATGTTGAAAAAAATCCAATACCAATGGAGGTTTGACAATGAAAAGATGAGACCGAATGTACAAATCCATACCTCCACCCACCGAAAAAGCAAGTAAAAATACCATTTTATTGCTACAGCTACTGCTACTACTAGTGCTAGATCACTGCTACAGCTAAGAAACGAAAAAACATACGATTATGATGCATAGAAAAATATTACCGATAAAGGTACTATATTACAAGATAATAAGTATGTACAAGAGACAGTAGAACACTCCCTTAACAATAAAATGATAAGCCCCCATTCAGGAAACCTTATTTGCAGTTACCAAGGAAAAAATCGATTGTCCTCCCATTGTTCCTTCTTCATCATTGCCTGCAGAATCTTCGCAACAGCGTGCTCAAAAGAACCATTAGTCTCATAGTTGCTACAAAGTAAACCACTTAAAACACACAAAAAAATTAGGAGTTTGCAACTTATCATTCCTAAAAAATATATTCACAAGATGATAGCATGTCTAAGAAAATCAAGGAAAAAAATTAAATTTGAAAATGAATAATCAAATCAAGAAAATTTGTAGCATAAAAAAACAAAAAAGTTGAAAAAAATCAATACCAATGGAGGTTTAACAATAAAAAGATAAGCTCGACTGTTGGAATCCATACCTCCACCAAAAGAAGAAGCAACAAAAAATGCCAGTTTGTTGCTACAGCTATTGCTACTGCTAGTGCTAGATCAATGCTATCGCTAACCAATAAGAAAACATACAATTATGATGCATAGAAAAATATTACCGATAAAGTTGCTATTTTTAAAGATAACAAGTATGTACAAAGGATGACAAAACACTTCCTTAACAATAAATGGATAAGCCCCCATGCAGGAAACCTTATTTGCAGTTACCAAGGGAAAAATCGATTGTCCTCCCATTGTTCCTTCTTCATCATTGCCTGCAGAATCTTTGCAACAGCGTGCTCAAAAGAACCATTAGTCTCATAATTGCTACAAAGTAAAGCACTCAAAACACACAAAAAAATAATAATAATAATAAGAGTTTGCAACTTATCATTCCTAAAAAACATATTCACAATAAGAAAGCATGTCTAAGAAAATCAAGAAAAAAATAAAATTTGAAAATGAATAATCAAATCAAGAAAATTTATAACATAAAAAATCAAAAATGTTGAAAAAAATTAAATACCAATGGAGGTTTGATGATGAAAAGATGAGACCGAATATACGAATCCATACCTGCACCTACCGAAGAAGTAACTAAAAATACCAGTTTATCGCTGCAACTACTACTACTACTAATGCTAGATCACTGCTACCGCTAAGCAACAAAAAAACATACGATTAAGATGCATATAAAAATATTACTCATAAAAGTGCTATTTTTCACTATAATGAGTATATACAAGGGATGGTAGAATCCTCCCTTAACAACAAATGGATAAGCCCCCATTTAGGAAACCTTATTTGCTGTTACCAAGGGAACAATTAATTGTCCTGCCATTGCTCCTTCTTCATTATTGCGCGCGAAATCTTTACAGCATCGTTCTTAAAAGAATCATTAGTCTTACAGTTACTATAAAGTAAACCATTCAAAAAAAAAAATTACTAGGAGTTTGCAACTTATCATTCGTAAAAAAACGTATTAACAAAATGAATGCATGTCTAAGAAAATTGGGAAAAAATAATATTAAAAAATAAATAATCAAATCCAAAAAATTTATAACATAAAAAATCAAAAAAGCTAAAAAAAATCCAATACAAATGGAGGTTTAACAATAAAAAGATAAAGTTTGAATAGAGGAATCCATACCTGCACTTACCAAAGTAGCAACAAAAGACACCAGTTTATTGGCACAGCTACTATTACGGTTAGTGCTAGATCAATGCTACCGCTAAGCAACGAAAAAACATACGGTTATGATCCATAGAAAAATATTACCGATAAAGTTGCTATTTTTAAACATAATAAGTATGTACAAAGGACGACAGAACCCTCCCTTAACAATAAACAGATAAGCCCCCAGGCAGGAAACCTTATTTGCAGCTACTAGGGGAAAAATTGATTGTCCTCCCATTGCTACTTCTTCATCATTGCCAGCAGAATCCTTGGAACAACGTGCTCAAAAGAACCATTAGTCTCATAGTTGCTACAAAGTAAACCACTCAAAACTGACATAAAAAAATTAGGAGTTTGCAACTTATCATTCCTAAAAAACATATTCACAAGATGAAAGCATGTCTAAGAAAATCGAGGAAAAAAATAAAATTTGAAAATGAATAATCAAATCAAGAAAATTTATAACATAAAAAAACAAAAAAGTTGAAAAAAATCAATACCAATGGAGGTTTAACAATAAAAAGATAAGCTCGAATGTAGGAATTCATACCTGCACCAAAAGAAGAAGCAACAAAAAATGCCAATTTGTTGCTACAGCTACTGCTACTATTAGTGCTAGATCAATGCTACCGCTAACCAACAAGAAAACATACGATTACAATGCATAGAAAAATATTACTAATAAAAGTGCTATTTTCCAAGTTAATAAGTATGTACAAGGGATGGTAGAATCCTCCCTTAATAATAAATTGATAAGCCCCCATGCATGAGACATTATTTGTAGTTACCAAAGGAATAAGCAATAGCCCTACCATTGTTCCTTCATTATTGCCTCCAGAATCTTCGTAACATCGTGCTCAAAAGAACCATTAGTCTCAAAGTTACTATAAAGTCAACTATTCAAAACAAAAAAAAAAAAAAAGAGTTTGCAACTTATCATTCCTAAAGAACGTATTCATAAGATGAAAGCATGTCTAAGAAAATCAAAGAAAAAAATAAAATTTGAAAATGAATAATCAAATCAAGGAAATTTATAGCATAAAAAATGAAAAACGTTAAAAAAAAAAAATCCATTGTCGTTGGAGGTTTAATAATAAAGAGATAAGCCTGGATATAAGAATTAATACCTGCACCGACCAAACGAGCAAAGAAAATACCAGTTTATTGCTACAAAAACTGCTACAGCTAGTGCTAGATCACTGCAACCGCTAAGCAATAAAAAAAACATATGATTATGATGCATAGAAAAAAATTATCGATAAAGGTGCTCTTTTCCAAGATAATAAGTATGTACAAGGGATTGTAGAATCCTCCCTTAACAATAAATGGATAAGCCCCCATGCAACAAACCTTATTTGTAGTTACCAAGGGAAAAATGAATTGTCCTCCCATTACTCCTTCTTCATCATTGACTGCAAAATCTTTGCAACATCGTGCTCAAAAAAACCATTAGTCTAAGAGTTGCTATAAAGTGAACTATTCAAAACACATAAAAAACAATTAGGAGTTTACAACTTATCATTCTTGAAAAACATATAGACAAGATGAAAGCATGCCCAAGAAAATCGAGGAAAAAAACAAAATTCGAAAATGAATAATCAAATCTATAAAATTTATAACATAAAAATTAAAAAGAAAAAACCCAATACAAATGCAAGTTTAACAATACAAAGATAAAGCTCGAATGCAGAAATCCATACTTGCACCTATCGAAGAAGCAATAAAAAATACCAGTTTATTGCTACAGCTACTGCTACTGCTAGTGCTAGATCACTGCTACAGCTATGCAACGAAAAAACATACGATTATGATGCATAGAAAAATATTACTGATAAAGTTGCTATTTTAAAAGATAATAAGTATGTACAAAGGACGACAGAACCCTCCCTTAACAATAAAATGATAAGCCCCCATGCAGGAAACCTTATTTGCAGTTACCAAAGAAAAAATCAATTGTCCTCCCATTGCTCCATCTTCATCATTGCCAATAGAATCTTTGGAACAACGTGCTCAAAAGAACCATTAGTCTCATAGTTGCTACAAAGTAAAGCACTCAAAACACAAAAAAAAAAGGGAGTTTGCAACTTATCAATCCTAAAAATCATATTCACAAGATGAAAGCATGTCTAAGAAAATCAAGGAAAAAATTAAATTTGAAAACGAATAATCAAATCAAGAAAATTTATAACATAAAAAATCAAAAATATTGAAAAAAATCCAATACAATTGGAGGTTTGACAATGAAAAGATGAGACCGAATGTACAAATCCATACTTGCACCTACCGAAGAAGCAACTAAAAATACCAGTTTATTGCTGCAGCTACTGCTACGGCTAGTGCTAGATCACTGCTGCCGCTAAGCAACAAAAAAACATACAATTAAGATGCATATAAAAATATTACCGATAAAGTTGCTATTTTTAAAGATAATGAGTATATACAAGGGACAACAGAACCCTCCCTTAACAACAAATGGATAAGCCCCCATGCAGGAAATCTTATTTGCAGTTACCAAGGGAAAAATCGATTGTCCTTCCATTGCTCCTTCTTCATCATTGCCAGTAAAATCTTTGGAACAATGTGCTCAAAAGAACCATTAGTCTCATAGTTGCTACAAAGTAAAGCACTCAAAACACACACAAAAAAAATAAAAGTTTGCAACTTATCATTTCTAAAAAACATATTCACAAGATGAAAGCATGTCTAAGAAAATCACGAAAAAAATAAAATTTGAAAACGAATAATCAAATATAGAAAAATTATAACATAAAAAATCAAAAATGTTGAAAAAAATCCAATACCAATGGAGGTTTGACAATGAAAAGATGAGACCGAATGTACAAATCCATACATGCACCTACCGAAGAAGCAACTAAAAATACCAGTTTATTGCTACAGCTACTGCTACTGCTAGTGCTAGATCACTGCTTTTACTAAGCAATAAAAAAACATACGATTAAGATGCATATAAAAATATTACTCATAAAAGTGTTATTTTTCACTATAATGAGTATATACAAGTGATGGTAGAATCCTCCCTTAATATCAAATGGATAAGCCCCCATTTAGGAAACCTTATTTGTAGTTACCAAGGGAACAACCAATTGTCCTGCCATTGCTCCTTCTTCATTATTGTGCGCGGAATCTTTACAACATCGTTCTTAAAAAACCATTAGTCTCAGATTTACTATAAAGTAAACCACTCAAAACAAAATTACTAGGAGTTTGCAACTTATCATTCGTAAAAAAACGTATTAACAAGATGAATGCATGTCTAAGAAAATTGGAAAAAATAATATTAAAAAATAAATAATCAAATCAAGAAAATTTATAACATAAAAAATCAAAAAAGGTAAAAAAAAAAAAACCCAATACCAATGCAGGGTTAACAATACAAAGATAAAGCTTGAATGCAGGAATCCATACCTGCACCTACCGAAGAAGCAATAAAAAATACCAGTGTATTGCTACAGCTACTACTACGGCTAGTGCTAGATTACGGCTACTACTAAGCAATGAAAAAAATACGATTATGATGAATAGAAAATAATTACCAATAAAGGTGCTATATTTCAAGATAGTAAGTATGTACAAGGGACGGTAGAACCCTCCCTTAGTAATAAATGGATAAGCCCCCATGCAGAAAACCTTATTTGCAGTTACCAAAGGAACAATCAATTGTCCTCCCATTGCTCCTTCTTCATCATTGCCTGCAAAATCTTTGCAACAACGTGCTCAAAAGAACCATTAGTCTTAGAGTTACTACAAAGTAAACCACTCAAAATACACAAAAAAAAAAATTAGGAGTTTGCAACTTATCATTCCCAAAAAACATATTCACAAGATGAAAGCATGTCTAAGAAAATCGAGAAAAAAAAAATTGAAAATGAATAACCAAATCAAGAAAATTTGTAACATAAAAAAAAACAAAAAAGTTGAAAAAAATCAATACCAATGGAGGTTTGACAATAAAAAGATAAGCTCGAATGTAGGAATCCATACCTGCACCAAACGAAGAAGCAACAAAAAATACAAGTTTGTTGCTACAGCTACTGCTATGCTAGTGCTAGATCAATGCTACAGCTAACCAACAAGAAAACATATGATTATGATGTATAAAAAAATATTACTAATAAAGGTGCTATTTTCCAAGATAATAAGTATGTACAAGAGATGGTAAAATCCTCCCTTAACAATAAATTGATAAGCCCCCATGAATGAGACCTTATTTGTAGTTACCAAAGAAACAATCAATGGTCTTGCCATTGTTCCTTCATTATTGCCTCCAAAATCTTTGTAACATCATGCTCAAAAGAACCATTAGTCTCAGAATTGATATGCAGTAAACCATTCAAAACAAAACAAAAAATATTAGGAGTTTGCAACTTATCATTCAAAAAAAACATATTAACAAGATGAAAGCATGCTAAGAAAATCAAGAAAAAAATAAAATTTGAAAACAAATAATCAAATCAAGAAAATTTATAACATAAAAAATTAAAAAAGTTAAAAAAATTCCAATACCAATGGAGGTTTAATAATGAAAAGATGAGACCAAATGTAGGAATCCATACCTGCACGTACAAAAGAAGCAACTAAAAATATCAGTTTATTGCTGCAGCTACTGCTACTGCTAGTGCTAGATCACTGCTACCGCTAAGCAACAAAAAAACATACAATTAAGATGCATATAAAAATATTACTCATAAAGGTGCTATTTTCCACTATAATGAGTATATACAAGGGATTGTAGAATCCTCCCTTAACAACAAATGGATAAGCCCCCATTTAGAAAAACCTTATTTGCAGTTATCAAGAGAACTTTCAATTGTCCTGCCATTGCTCCTTCTTCATTATTGCGTGCAGGATCTTTATAACATCGTGCTTAAAAGAACCATTAGTCTTAGAGTTGCTATAAAGTAAATCATTCAAAATAAAAAAGAAAAAATACAAGGAGTTTGCAACTTATGATTCCTAAAAAATTATATTAACAAGATGAATGCATGTCTAAGAAAAATGGAAAAAAAAATAAAATTCAAAAATAAATAATCAAATCAAAACAATTTATAACATAAAAAATCAAAAAAGTTGAAAAAAAACCAGTTTATCGCTACTACTACTGCTAATGCTAGTGCTAGATCACTACTACTGTTAAGCAACAAAAAAACATACAATTATGATGCATGAGAAAATATTAGTAATAAAGGTACTATTTTTCAAGATAATAAGTATGTACAAAGGATGGTAGAATCCTCCCTTAATAATAAATGGATAAGCCCCTATGCATGAAACCTTATTTACAATTACCGAGGGAACAATCGATTGTCCTGCCATTGCTCTTTCATCATTGCCTTCAGAATCTTTGCAACATTATGCTTAAAAGAGCCATTAGTCTCAGAGTTGCTATAAAGTAAGCCATAAAACAAATATATATATATATATATATATATATATTAAGAGTTTACAACTTATCGTTCCTAAAAAATATATTAACAGGATGAAAACATATCTAAGAAAATCGGGAAAAAATACAAAATTTAAAAATGAATAATCAAATCAACAAAAATTATAACATAAAAATTCAAAAAAGCTGAAAAAAATCCAACACCAATAGAGGTTTAACAATAAAAAGATAAGCCCCAATGTTGGAATCCATATCTGCACCTACCCAATAAGCAACAAAAAATACCAATTTATTGCCATAGCTGTTGCTACTGCTAGTCTAGATCACTGCTACCGCTAAGCAACAAAAAAGTACATGATTATGATGCATAAAAAAATATTACCGATAAAGGTGCTATTTTTCATGATAATAAGTGTGTACAAGGGATGGTAAAATCCTCCCTTAACAAGAAATAGATAAGCCCGCATGCAGAAAACCTTATTTTTAGTTACCAACAACAATCGATTGTCCTGCCATTGTTGCTTCTTTATTATTGCCTATAGAATCTTTACACTATCGTGCTCAATAGAACCATTAGTCTCAAAGTTACTATAAAGTAAACCATTCAAAACACACACACATACACACACACACACACACACACACACATATATATATATATATATTAGGAGTTTGCAAACTTATTATTCCTAAAAAACACATTAATAAGATGAAATCATGTCTAAAAAACTTGGGAAAAATGCAAAATTTTAAAATGAATAATCAAATCAAGAAAATTTATAACATAAAAAATTAAAAAAGTTGAAAAAAATCCAATACCAATGGAGGTTTAATAATGTAAAGATGAGACCGAATGTAGGAATCCATACCTGCACGTACAGAAGAAGCAACTAAAAATACCAGTTTATTGCTGCATTTACTACTACTGCTAGTGCTAGATCACTGCTACCACTAAGCAACAAAAAAACATAGGATGAGGATGCATATAAAAATATTACTCATAAAAGTGCTATTTTTCACTATAATGAGTATGTACAAGGGATGGTAGAATCCTCCCTTAACAACAAATGGATAAGCCCCCATTTAGGAAACCTTATTTGCAGTTATCAAGAGAACAATCAATTGTACTGCCATTGCTCTTTCTTCATTATTGCGTGCAGGATTTACAACATCGTGCTTAAAAGAACCATTAGTCTTAGAGTTACTATAAAGTAAATCATTCAAAATAAAAAAGAAAAAATACAAGGAGTTTGCAACTTATGACTCCTAAAAAAATATATTAACAAGATGAATGCATGTCTATAAAAATTGGAAAAAAAAATAAAATTCAAAAATAAATAATCAAATCAAAAAAATTTATAACATAAAAAATCAAAAAAGTTGAAAAAAAACCAGTTTATTGCTACCACTACTGCTAATGCTAATGCTAGATCACTACTACTGTTAAGCAACAAAAAAACATACAATTATGATGTATGAGAAAATATTAGTGATAAAGGTACTATTTTTCAAGATAATAAGTATGTACAAAGGATGGTAGAATCCTCCCTTAATAATAAATGGATAAGCTCCTATGCATGAAACCTTATTTACAATTACCAAGGGAACAATCGATTGTCTTGCCATGGCTCTTTCATCATTGCCTTCAGAATCTTTGCAACATCATGCTTAAAAGAGCCATTAGTCTTAGAGTTGCTATAAAATAAGCCATAAAACAAATATATATATATATATATATATATATATATTAAGAGTTTACAACTTATCGTTCCTAAAAAATATATTAACAGGATGAAAACATAGCTAAGAAAATCGGGAAAAAATACAAAATTTAAAAACGAATAATCAAATCAACAAAAATTATAACATAAAAATTCAAAAAAGCTAAAAAAAATCCAACACCAATAGAGGTTTAATAATGAAAAGATAAGCCCCAATGTTGGAATCCATACCTGCACCTACCTAATAAGCAACAAAAAATACCAATTTATTGCCATAACTGCTGCTACTGCTAGTGCTAGATCACTGCTACCGCTAAGCAACAAAAAAGTATATGATTATGGTGCATGAAAAAATATTACCAATAAAGGTGCTATTTTTCATGATAACAAGTGTGTACAAGGGATGGTAGAATCCTCCCTTAACAAGAAATAGATAAGCCCGCATGCAGAAACCTTATTTTTAGTTACTAAGCGAACAATCGATTGTCCTGCCATTGTTACTTCTTTATTATTGCCTATAGAATCTTTACACTATCGTGCTCAAAAGAACCATTAGTCTCAAAGTTGCTATAAAGTAAATCATTCAAAACACAAATATATATATTAGGAGTTTGCAAACTTATCATTCCTAAAAAACACATTAATAAGATGAAATCATTTCTAAAAAACTTGGGAAAAAATGCAAAATTTTAAAATGAATAATCAAATCAAGAAATTTTATAACATAAAAAATCAACAAAATTGAAAAAAAAAATTCAAAAACAAAAGCCAGAATGTAGGAATCCATACCTACACCTACCAAAGACGCGACAAAAAATATCGGTTTATTGCTACAGCTACAGCTACTGTTTGTGCTAGATCACTACTACTGCCAAGCAATAAAAAAACGTATGACTATGATGCATGAAAAAATATTAGTGATAAAGGTAATATTTTTTAAGATAATAAGTATGTACAAGGGATGGTAGACTCCCCCTTAACAATAAAAGGATAAGCCCCCATGCAGAAAACCTTATTTGCTATTATAAAGAAAACAATCGATTGTCCTGCCATTACTCCTTCTTCATAATTACTTGCAGAATCTTTGCAAAATCGTGCTCAAAAATACCATTAGTCTCATAGTTGCTATAAAGTAAATCATTCAAAACAATATATATATATATATATGTATATATATATATATATATATTAGCAGTTTGTAACTTATCATTTCTTAAAAACATATTAACAAGATGAAAGCATCTCTAAGAAAATCGAGAAAGAAAATTAAATTAGAAAATGAATAATCAAACCAAGAAAATTAATAACATAAAAAATTTAAAAAGTTGAAAAAAATCCAATACCAATGGAGGTTTAACAATAAAAAGATAAGCTCGAATATAGGAATCCGTACTTGCACCTACTGAAGAAGTAACAAAAAATACTACTTATTGCTACAGCTACTGCTACTGCTGGTGCTAAATCACTAATACCGCTAAGCAACAAAAAAACATGCGATTATGATGCATAGAAAAATATTACCGATAAAGGTGCTATTTTTCAAGAGCCTTTTGAGCTCATCAATAAATATACTAACAGGGGCCACCGTTTTGGTAAAACAGAAAAGAGTCTTTTGAGCATTTCACCATCTCCAAACCACTGTAACATGTGAAAAAACTAACAGAAAGATCAACAGAAAGTCAAAAATGAATGTCAAGAATAAGAAACAAAAGTTCAGGCTCGAAATAGGCAACAAACATATCCGGTATAATTTAACGAAAAACATCTATGTAGAGAAGTCAAGAAGATTTTACAAAATCACAATTGTAGAGTAGTGAAGATAGATTTTACAGAAAAAGTCTCCATAGAGGATCCAATACACAAATTTTACAAAAATCGTCTCCATAAACAAGTTGACAGAGATATCCTAACCAGCAAAGAGCAAGCTGCTTAAAAGAATGTAACAGTTAAAGGATTTTTTCAGGTATAACTAATAGCAAGCTTAAAAGCATTGATAAAGTGGCCATAAGTGAGAACCCTTGAAATTTTTTAGGAGAGCAATAGGAAAAGTTACCTTGGGTCGACAATAATAAAACTTTGTGACATACTCTGTTAGGAGAACACATAGTTTAGCAGCAATAATATCACTAACTTCTGGAGCTCTAAATGAGAAAAAGATTTTTTCTGTCATATAAAAGCCACCTAACAAAGAGATGTAACTTGAATTCCATAGAAATGAATATTAAAATAGGAAAATTATTGTCTAGAATAACCAAATCTAAATTCAATATCAAGAAAAAAAAATCAGGTTCTTTCTCTGGATGCTCCACTTACGGTTTTGCAATACTACAATATTTCCATTCTAATCACTGAGTAACGTAACCTGTAAACGCTAACTCTAATTAGAAAATATGACGCATATTTAAACTGCTATTCCATCTAAACTGTTACAACAATGGCTACTGCTGCCCTACTGCCTATTGCATCTAAATTACTACTACTATTGCCTACAGCATCTAAACTACAACTGCTATACTGCCGCTGTTGTACTCCTATCATGCTAAAGCTATGCTGCTATACTGCTACTACTGCTACACTGGTAGACTGCCATACTGTTATACAAATGTTTAAAATGCAACTAAAACACTTATCGCAGGTCATGTTTCACAAGAATGACTCACCTTATCAACAAATATATTGACAGGGGCTAGCTTGCTCGCAAAGCAGAAAAAAGCCTTTTGAGCTTTCCATCATCTCCAAACCACTGTGACATGTGAGGAAAGTAACATTGAAGAAGAATAAGAAAATGATGAGGTAATCAAAAAGATTAGCAGAAAGTCAAAAATGAATATCAAGAATAAGAAACAAAAGTTCAAAAAATGTATGGCTCGAAATAGCTATAAAATATATCTGGTAGAATTTTTTAAAAAACATCTATATAAAGAAGTCAACATAACAGAGTCATGGCTGTACAGTAGTCAAGATAAATTTTACAGAAAGAATCTCAACAAAGGATCTAAGACAAAGATTTTATAGAAATCATTTCTATAGGCAAGTTGACGGAGATATTCTTCCCAGCAAAGAGCATGCTGCTCAAAAGAATGTAACTATTGAAGAGTTTTCTCAAGCATAACTAACTAGTATGCTTAAAAGCATCAATGAAAAGGCCATAAGTAAAACCCATCTTGAAGTTTTTTAGGAGAGCAATAGGAAAAGTTACCTTTGGTTGACTGTAATAGAACTTTGTAACATACTCTATTAGGAGAACATATAATACAGCAGCGATGATATCACTGACTCCTAGAGCTCCAAATGACAAAAAGATTTTTTCTGCCATATGAAAGCCACCCAACAAGGAGATGTAACTTGAATTCCATAATAATGAATATTAAAATAAGAAAAATATTATATAAAATAACGAAATCTAAATTCAATCTCAAGAAAAAGAATCGACCTTTGGATACCTTCTCTCGATATTCTATTCATGGTTATGCAATGTTGTAATATTTTCATTCTGATCATAGAGTAACTTAACCATAAACTGCTACTACTACTATCGGGTGCATCTAAACTGCTATTGCCATTGCCTCCTCCTGCATCTAAACTGCAAATGCTATACATTACTACTATACCACTACTGTTGCACTACTATCCTGCCACAGCTATGCTGCTACACTGCTGCTGCTGTTGTTACACTGCGATACCACCACACCACTGATATATAAAATGCAGCTGAAACGCTTACTCAGGTCATGTTTTCACATAAGAGACTCACTTAATCAACAAATATAATGACAGGGACTAGCTTGTTAGCAAAAAGAGAAAAGAGTTTTTGAAGCTTTTTAGCATCTCCAAATCACTATCACATGTGAAGAAAGTAACATAGAAGAAGAACAAAGAAATGATGAGGAATTCAAGAAAATCAGCACAAAGTCAAAGTTGAATATCTGGAATAAGAAACAAAAGTTCAGAAAACTTAAGACTCAAAACAGCCAACAAATATATCTGGTGGAATTTTACAGAAAACATCAATTAGAGAAGTCAAGATAGATTTTACAGAATCTTAGTTGTAGAGTAATCAAGATAAATTTTACAGAAAAAATCTCCATAAAGGATCTAAAACAAAGATTTTATAAAAATCATCTTCATAGACAAGTTGACGGAGATATTCCTCCCAGCAAAGAGCATGCTGCTCAAAAGAATGTAATTATTGAAGAGTTTTCTCAGGCATAACTAACTAGCAACCTTAAAAGCATCGATAAAGAAGCCATAAGTGAAAACCATCTTGAAGTTTTTTCGGAGAGCAATAGGAAAAGTTTCCTTGGGTCGACTGTAATAGAACTTGGTAACATACTTTGTTAGAAAAACACATAATACACCAGCGATAATATCACTTACTCCTCAGCTCCAAATGAAAGAGATTTTTTCTGCTAAAGAAAAGCCACCTAAGAATGAGATGTAACTTGAATTTCGTAGAAATGAATATTAAAATAAGAAAAACATTGTATAGAATAACAAAATCAAAATTCTATATTAAGGAAAAGAATTAACCTTCGGGTGCCTTCTCTAGGTACTCCACTCACGATTATGCAATGCTGCAATATTTTCATTCTCATCATAGAGTAGCTGAACCTCTAGATGCTGACTGTAATTAGAAAATAAGATGCCATTCTAAACTGCTACTCCATCTAAACTGCTGCTGCGATGGCTATTGCTGCCCCATCTAAACTACTACTGCCATTGCCCCCATCTAAACTGCTACTGCTACTGCTTACTGCCTACTGCATCTAAATTACTACTGCTACTGCCTACAGCATCTAAACTACAACAGTTATACTCCTATTGCTATACTGCCACTGCTGTACTCCTATCCTGCTAAAGCTATGCTGCTATACTACTACTTCTGCTGTTACACTGGTATACTGCCATACTGCTATATAGATGTATAAAATGCAGCTAAAAAACTTACTGCAGGTCATGTTTCTCATCAACAAATATACTGATAAGGGCTAGCTTGCTGGCAAAGCATAAAAGCGTCTTTTGAGCTTTCCACCATCTCCAAACCACTGTAACATGTGAAAAAAGTAACAAACAAGGAAATAATGAGGCAATCAAAAAGATCAGCAAAAAGTCAAAAATGAATATCAAGAATAAGAAACAAAAATTCAGGCTCAAAATAGCTAACAAATATATTAAGTGAAATTTAACAAAAAAGCGTCTATGTAGAGAAGTCAAGATAGATTTTATAGAGTCAGGGTTGTAGAGTAGTGAAGATAGATTTTACAGAAAAAATCTCCATAGAGGATCCAATACAGAGATTTTAAAGAAATCATCTCCATAAACAAGTTGATAGAGATATTCCTCCCAATAAAGAGCATGCTGCTCAAAAGAATGTAACAATAGAAGAATTTTTTTAGGTATAACTAACTAGCAAGCTTAAAAGCATTAGTAAAGAGGCCATAAGTGAAACCCATCTTAAAGTTTTTTAGGAGAGCAATAGGAAAAGTTACCTTAGGAGAACACGTAATACAGCAACGATAATATCACTAACTCCTAGAGCTCCAAATGATAGAGATTTTTTCTGCTACAGAAAAGCCACCCAACAGGGAGATGTAACATGAATTCTGTAGAAATGAATATTAAAAATAAGAAAAACATTGTACAGAATAACAAAATCAAAATTTTGTATCAAGAAAAAGAATCAACCTTCGGATGCTTTTCATGGACACTCCACTTTATGCAATGCTGCAATATTTTTATTCTAATCATAGAGTAGCTGAACCTCTAGATGCTGACTCTAATTAGAAAATAGGATCATATTTACATTGCTATTCCATCTAAACTGGTATTGTGATGGCTACTGCTGCCCCATCTAAACTGCTAGTGCTACTGCCAACTGCATTTAAACAGCAATTGCTATACTCCTACTACAATACGGCTGCCGCTGTACTACTATCCTGCTACTGTTATGCTGCAATGCTGCTACTGCGGGTGTTACACTGCTATGCTGCCATACTGCTATACTCATATATAAAATGCAGGTAAAACACTTACCACATGTCATGTTTCATAGGAGTGACTCATCTCATCAACAAATATATTAACAAGGGCTAGCTTTCTGTCAAAGGAGAAAATAGCCTTTTAAGCTTTCCAACATTGACGAACCACAACATGTGAAGAAAGTAACATAGAAGAAGAACAAGGAAATGATGAGACAATCAAGAAGATCGGCAGAAAGTCAAAGTTGAATATCTAGAATAAGAAACAAAAGTTTAGAAAAAGTATGGTTCGAAATAGCCAACAAATATACCCCGTGGAATTTTATGAAAGACATTTATGTAAAGAAGTCAAGATAGATTTTACAGAATCAGGGTTGTAGAGTAGTCAAGATAGATTTTACAGAAAAAATTTCTATAGAGGATCCAACACAGAGATTTTACAGAAATCATCTCCATAGACAAGTTGACAGAGATATTCCTCTTGTAACAGTTGAAGAGTTTTTTCAGCATAACTAATTAGCAAGCTTAACAGCATCAAGAAAGAGGCCATAAGTGAAACCCATCTTGAAGGTTTTTAGGAGAGCAATAGGAAAAGTTACCTTGGGTTGACAGTAATAGAACTTCGTAACATACTCTGTTAGGAGAATACATAGTACAATGGCGAAAATATTACTAACTCGTGGAGCTCCAAATGAGAAAGAGATTTTTTCTGCCACATAAAAGCCACCCAACAAGGAGATGTAACTTGAATTCCATAGAAATGAATATCAAAATAAGAAAAACATTGTCTAGAATAACCAAATCTAAATTCAGTATCAAGAAAAAGAATCAACCTTTTGGGTGCCTTCTCTGGATACTCCACTTATGGTTATGCAATGCTGCAACATTTCAATTCTGATCACAGAGTGGCTGAAACTCTAGATGCTGACTCTAATTAGAAAATAGGATGCATATCTAAACTACTACTCCATCTAAACTGCTACTGCAATGGCTACTGTTGCCCCATCTAAACTGCTACTGCCACTGCCTACAGCATCAAAACTCCTATTGCTACTAACACGATGAATTCTGAAAGCAAATCTTACACCTTGAAGTAGCATATAATCCATGGAAGGATCTTTCTCTGTTGTGGCCTTCGATTAAAGTTCAATAGCTACTCTCTTCATGTACTTCTCTGCCAATTTGACTGAACCAAACTTAATCTGCAGCATGCAGTGGTCAAATCTTACACCAAGTTAAAAAAAAAAAAAATGCTCTAGGAGTGTTGGAGGCTACCAGGAAATATAAAAGAAAAATAAAACAATGAGTAACCTGAAGAATTTGTATCTTGGCACTACAGAGCAGGTAAAGCTAACCAGTAAATGGTAAGTTGACACAATGACTTATGACTTTTTTCTATGCACATCTGGATAGATCCATCACTTCCTAGAGAAACCAAGTATTGTTGAATCGCTTCAGAAAACATCCAAGACTTGATAAAGCTAAGGCAGTTGTAGTTTGTTTATGAATTAACATGTATTTCTTTTCCCCCCTATCACTGTCTGAAACTTTCTAGCTTATTCTGATACCTTTTCATATAAGAACCTATTGGAAGCATGCATAGCAAAGAAAAAAAATATAATGTGCAGTTTCAATTTTTGAATTTCAACCTTAAGTGGATAACAAGCTACATGAAGCATCCTCTGTACAGCCAAGTCAGTGTTCTTTCGTGGGAGAAATGACTCGAACAAACACAAATATGATGTAGAGTTATTTCATGTTCTGAAACTGTAGCAATACTTCCTATGCTCATGCTTTAACATTTCATTCCAAGAAATTAGAAAGCATCACTCACCTTGCTAATCATCCCATTGTCAAGCATCTAATCTGTGGGGATTTGAAATTCCTTGCAGTTGTGCATCAAGGAGTCTTTAGTTCTGAGAGGGTTGTAGACAGTACGTTCCATCCCATCAATGCGAATAAAACTTTTATGCACTTACAACTTGGGAAGATTGGTTTTCAGAGATTATAAAGGGGAAAAAAGGGAAAAAGCAATGTTACAATAGTATTAGGTTCTTACTTCTCAGGTGAAGCAACCATTTTTTTAAGTGCAATATCACAAGGCATTCTTGGGTCATCCTCGCTGTAAGAAACTTCATATTCCAATTTCTTTAAATCTCTGTATCTGAATACTGGTTCTCTCAAAGTCTCTACCATCTTCTCTGGCCAATCAAAGAGCTTTAGCACTGCCCTTTCATCCACTGTCACAAGGATTCAACCAAAATGAGGACCACAAGAAAACTGCAGTGATTTTCACAAAATAGTACAATCATCTCTAGAAACCTCAAGCAAGCATGAAGCTCAAATGTTTATATGTCATTAGACCATGTTAACATATTTGGCATGCCAACTTATAAACAAATGTACTACAGCAATCAGTTTAATTGTCTTCAGGACATCTGCAAACAAACATACAACTTACCAGAAAGCAAAGTTCATCATCAAGCCACTTCACAAATTCCACAACATCTTCAATGTTTTGATAATCTGCATTATTGACCTCTCTTATTAGTGAGTTCACAAATTTCCCTTGAGTTTCAACATCAACCTTTATCTACACAAAAAGATACAGATTAAAAACAGTGAGGATCTGAAATTACTGTAAATTTTGAATGGGTAAAATCTAAATAAAGAGCAATTCAAATAGAAACTTTTTCCATGCTTAATTTGGTAAGGAAGAAGAGAAGCAGCCTCTTTAGTCCTGGCATGCTATAAAATATTAAAAATTCTTCTTGGCCTGTCTTTACTTGGTAAAGAGATAAAGCCTGGATGTCATACAAAACCAGACAAAACAGTGGTTTATTCCACTCAAGATGGATACAATAATGTCCTCAATGTATCAAAAGTGAGTTGTAATGCTAAGGATGATTTCTTTACCTTTGCCACTGTGGTATTACCTTAATAAACGGTGCAGGATTCTGAAATGACAACTTTTCACTCAAAAATCAAGAGCTGATTGAGCTTGATTTTCTCCAAACTAGATATGCTTCTAGTTTGGTTCTAGCAAACTTGCTCAGTTTGCTCAGCATTATTAATATCAACTCCTTTTGGTGGCCACCATTATCCTTAAAACCTTCCCCTGCTCCATTCTATAGCCATAATTAGAAGTTTCTAATCAAGCACAATCAAATTCAATTACTTAAGCAATCAAGTTTAGAAACCAAATTTTGAGATAACAGCATTCAAATCCTCTCTTTATCCTTAAAACCTTCCCCTGCTCCATCCTATAATCAGTAATCAAAAGTTTCTAATCAAGCACAATCAAATTCAATGACTTAAAAGCACCCAAATTAAAAAACCAAATTCTGAGATAACAACCTTCAAATCCTCTCTATATAGGAAAACCTTCCCCTGCTCCATTCTATAATCAGTAACCAAAATTTTCTAATCAAGCACAATCAAATTCAATCACTTAAGCAACCAAATTTCGAGATAACAACTTTCATATCCTCTGTATATAGCACATTATCCCTAAAACCTTCCCTGCTCCATTCTCTAATCAGTAATCAAAATTTTGTTATCAAGCACAATCAAATTCAATCGCTTAAGCAACCAAATTAAGAAACCAAATTCTAAGATAACAACATTCAAATCCTCTCCGTATAGCAGCATAGAAGAACATACCAGACAAAATCTCCCAACTAATGGATGCCTTCATGATCAAATAGCCAAATCGCACAGCCCATTCTCAAAGACTAACAAAATAATTTGAGTTATAACCGTCAAATTTCTCCAAAATTTCTACCTATGATTTTTCCTCTCAAACTTTCTCTCTAAATTTCTCCCTCTCTAACTCATCTCTCATTTCTCTTCCAATCTATGCAATTTACAGTATGAGCACACAACGGTCACATTATCGTTATAAGCATTAAATTTTGAAAATCAACATAACGGTATTGATCCAACGTTGAGCATTTGCCATTGGTAAGAAAACACTCCTGCGAGTGCGCGTGCACGTGACCTTTCCCCACCGGTTCGGGTCGAGTATCCTTCAAGCCATGCCTTCTTCCCTGCATAGAAACGGCCTCGCGTTCGCTAACCAGAGGGGGAAGAGAGAGGCATGGTCTTCTATGCAGACTAATATCTCTCCACTCGTGACTGCGACGAAAAGAGAGAAACATCCCCGTATCAAGCACTACAATAGGCGTGGATAGCAGGGGGTTTCTAATTCAGGGAGAAGTTCAAGGTTGCTTTTGCGTGCATGTAAGTGAAATTCAAGGAGGAAGGCTACTGTAGTCATGCTGTGTACGTGCGCAGCTCATATAGCCAAATTACTATCCTCTGTGGTTTACCTTACTGAACAGACTGGTTTATCCCAATAGTTTCACGCCAAGTATTGAAGTTTTTTATATCCTTGCATTTTAAAAGAGTTGAAAAAGAAAATGTGAAATGGTAAGGTTTTTTAACATGTGGAGTTGGTGGAATATAAATCTTGAGAATTCTGAGCTTAAACGGGGAGATATGTGTGATATATGTTATAATTTAGTGTATAAAATATGTACATATTTATGTATGTGTATACATGTATTTTTAAATGTATGAGCATGTAAGCACTAGCATGCATACTTTATTAACAATTGTATAAAGTAAAATGAAAACATCCATTTTAATTTGAAATATTAATTCCAAAAAAATAATTAAAAATTGATGATGTATTTTACTTGAATATAATCAAAGATATGAGATTTATGAAAAAAAAAATTGAGTTCTTTCGAGCAATAGATCCATAATTTTGGATTCAATATCTCAGATAAATAAATAAATTTTATTTTATTTTATAAACTTAATAAAAATAATAATTAAAAATATATAAAAATATATTTTTTTTATTTTAATATATATTTATTTTTTATTTTAATAAAAAATTTTCTTATTGAATGATAACTTATAAACTCCTCAAATGTTTGAAATGAACTATATAATAACTGTAGAGAGAATATTAATTTTATTAACACAGTATAGTAAACCGTATTTTCTATAAAAAAAGAATAAGAGTAAAAAATTAAAAATATTCAAAAAAATTAATATATATATGTAAGAAAAAATTTTAAAAAATTAAAGTAACAAAAATAAAATACAAAAATGAGTAAAAAAATCCACCAAAAATAAAAACAATAAATCAATAAAAACAAACAAAATTTGAAAAAGAAAATAGTAAAAAAATAATATATATATATATATATATATATATCTCAAAAGAATTATAAAATGTACAATTTAAAAAAAACACATATCTTTGGAGGCAAGAGAAAGAGAAAAAAAAATAACATAAAATTATTTTCCTAGTAATTATAAAGATATTATCCAAATTTTGTTAAAAAAACGCAAAAAACCTTAAAATGTCCAAAATACAAAAAATACAAAACACAAAAGAAAAGGACAAAAATTCAAAAAAATTAAAAAATAAAAATCATAAGACACTTTTCATAAACAAAAAAAGAAAAGAAAAGAAAAGAAAATTTAAAATTTTAAAAAATCAAATACAATAAAAAATCCAAAAAAAAAGGTTACTAGAAGAAAATAAGAGACAGAAATTAAAAATGCACAATAAAATTATAATATATATATATATATATACACATATATATATATGTAAGAAAAAAAGGAGTTTAAAAAATTCAACGAAAATCATGACAATTTATATAAAAAAAAAGATAATAGTAAAAAAAACAAAACAAAACTCATTGCCAAACAAGAACATAGATTTTGTTGGAAACAAACAGTAAAAAATAAAATAAAATAAAAAATGAAAACAAAGAAAAAACATATCAACAAAAATCATAAAAAATAAAAAGGAAATAAAATATAATAAAAATCTAATAAAATAAAATAAAATCCAAAAAGTAAAGAAATTAAAAAATTAAAAAATTAAAAAAATTAAAAGATTAAAAAACTTAAAAAATGAAAAATAACGAATGACAAAAAATAATGTAAAATAATCTAAAACAATTCTTGGATCTAGACCTTAGACCTCTAAACCCAAGACTAAAGACCCTAAACCCAAAACTCTAATACTCTGAATTGTAAACCCTAAACCCAAGACTAAAGACCCTAAATTTTAAACTCTAATACTCTAGACTGTAAACCTTAAATCCTAGATCTTAAACCTAGACATAGACCCTAAACCATATATCATAGATCTTAAACCCTAGAACTTGAACCTAGACCCTCGTTCCTAAAGTTTAGATCCTAAAACTCTAAACATTAACACTAACCTTAAAACCTACCCTAAACCCTATACCTTAGTCCCGAAGACCTTAAACCCTAAATCTGAAATGCTAGACCCAAGACACCATAATCTTAAACCTTAGACCCTACACTCTAGAACCCTACACCTAAAACCTAAAACCTAGACCTTGAACCTTAGATCTTAAACCTTAGACCTAGACTATGGACCCTAGACCTCAAATCATAGACCCTAAATTATACCCTATACATTAGACCTAGATTATGCTATACGCTAGACCCTAGATTATACCTTATACTGTAGAACTTAGACCCTCAAACCCTAAATTAATAAACCCTAAAACTTACACTTTGGACCCTAGGCCTTAAACTTTAATTCCAAGACATTAAAACCATAAAATAGTAAAATCTAAATTCTAGACCCTAAACCCAAAACCTTAGATCAAACCCTAAAGTCTTACATCTTTAACACAGACTAGAGATCATAAACCATAAACTCAAGACCTCATAACGCTAGCCCTAAGGCCAAAACTCTAGGCAGTGCACCCAACATGTTATACCCAGATCCTAAAATCTTAAATCCTTAAAACCCTGAAATCCTAAAACACTAGACCCCTAACCCTGAAGTTGAAAACCTTAGACCTTAAAACCTTAGGTCTTACAATCTTAAACCCTAAACCCTAGGCCCTAGACCTTAGACCAAAGACCCTACACCTTAAGTCCTGGATTCTAGACTTTAGACCTTAAAACACTTGACACTAAGCCCTAGACTTCCTAAACCTAGATCCTAGACCCTAATTCCTAAACCTGGACCATAGAAGTAGACCTTAAATTCTAAACCCTAGAACACTAGATGCTAGATTCTAGACCCCACACCCTACCTTAAAACTCAAGATTCTAGATCTTAAACCATACTTTAAAACCCAAGAATCTTAAAACCTAAAGCCTAGACTCTATACCTTAGACCATCGACTATTTTAGACCGTAGACCTTAGACCCTTGACCTTACACCCAACCTTAAAACCCAAAAATCTTGGACCTTAAACCTTAAAGCCTAGATCCTAGAATCTATACTCTAAATCCTAAACTGTATACCCTGAACCTTAAACCCCAGACCGTATACCTTTAACTCAAGACCCTTAAACCCTGTCAGCCTTAGACTTAAACACCCTAAAACTAGTCCATAGACCAAGGACCTTAGATCATGGATCCCAATACCCTAGACCTCTTCCTTAGACCCTAAACCTTAAACCCTAGAATTTTGAACCCTAGACTCTAGACTTAGATCCTCAAACATAAAAACCTTTAAACCTTAAAATCTTAGAATTTGGACTCTAGAACCAAGACCTTAGATTCTAAAACCCTACACCTTAAAATCCTAGAATCCTAAAACTTGGACCCTAAAATTGATACCTTCGACTTTAAAAATTAGATCCTAAACACCAAAGCTTAGACCCTAGATCATAAACCCTGGACCTTAAACCCTAATTTCTAAACCATAAAACTTGGATCTTAAAGTCCTTAGACCCCATACCTTAGACCAAAACCCTAGATGATTGACCTTAAACCATAGATCCTAAATCATAAACCCTAAAGGCCTATCCATACACCTTAAACCACCCAACACTAAACCTTAAACCCTAAAACCATATAACAAACCCTAACCCTAAAGTCAATACCTTAAAACCTTAAATCCTAAAGTTAATATCTTAAACTCGAAAACCCTACCATAAGCCCATGGACCTTAGACCCCAATCCCTAAACTCTAAACCTTAGAACCTTAGACCATGACCCTAGACCCTCTAACCACATACCTAAGGCCCTAGAACTTTTACTCGTAACTCTAGAAATTAGACATTAGATCCTAGATCCTAAACCCTAGATCCTAGGCCCTAGAAACTTAACCTTACATTTTGGACCTTAAACCATAATTCTTAAGTCGTAGACATTAAACCCTAGTTATTAAACCCTAGACATTAGACCATAGACCCTAAAAATGATAGATCTAAGATCTTAGACCTAGACCTAGACTATGGTTACTACTAGATTACTGTTACTATTACTGTTACTACTACTGTAAGATTACTGCTATTACGACTCCTAAATAACTGCTGCGACTACTGTCAAATTACTGCTAGAATAAGATTACCAGATTAGTGCTACTATTACTACTAGATTAGTACTATTAAATTACTACTACTTCCACTGCTAGATTACTACTACTTGTAGATTACTATTATTATAACCACTAGTTTATTGCTACAGCTACTATTGCTACTACCACTGCTAAGCAACAAAAAAACATACAATTATAATGCATAGAAAAATATTATTGATAAAGGTGCTATTCTCCAAGATAATAATTATATACAAGAGATGGTAGAATCCTCTCTTAACAATAAATGGATAAGCTCCTATATAGGAAACCTTATTTGCAGTTACCAAGGGAACAATCGATTGTCTTACCATTGCTCCTTCTTCATCATTGCGTGCAGAATCTTTGCAACATCATGCTCAAAAGAACCATTAGTCTCAGAGTTACTATCAAGTAAACCATCTAAAACAATATATATATATATATATATATATATATAAAGAGTTTGTAACTTATCATTCCTAAAAAACATATTAATAAGATGAAAGCATATATAAGAAAATCAAAGAAAAAAATAAAATTAGAAAACAAATAACCAAATCAAGAAATTTATAACATAAAAAATCAGAAAAGTTGAAAAAAATCCAATACCAATGGAGATTTAACAATAAAAAGATAAGCCCAAATGTAGGAATCCATACCTGCACATAAACAATCAGTTCTTGTTCGGATAGTGCAATTTTTTTAACTACTAGTCCTTCTCCATCATTGTCCTCAAAATCTTCACAACATCGATATCAAAACAAGTATTTGTCTATAATATGCTATAAAGTATCCATATGCCAATTCGTAAGAAAAGGATTATAGGGAGAATTCCTTACTTTTCTTCTAGTATAAATAATTAAGAGAAAGTGCAACTTATACCTCAGCAAAGTACTAGTTCTTTATATGTTGTTGCTCAGAATGGACAAACAAAATCAACACTGGTGTCTACATCTTCAAGATCTGCATCTGCATCCAAGTCATCAAGATCCATACTGCTTCTTGTTAATGTCATCCCTAAGCTTTGGGACTTCAGTAGTCTTCCTCGCTTCCTGTATTACTGATAGTAGCACTTCTTTAATGCTTTCCAATGGGTTATTTACATCGTGACTTTACCAGCTTCCTCCTTTCGTTAGCTTTATAGGCAACTTCTTTAAGAACCATAAATCAGTTTTCATTTCATGGATAGTTAATCTCCGTAAAACAAGTAGTTCAATTAATCTAAATTTGTTGAAATACATTTTTTGATCGTTCACTACCTACTAATAACATATTTTCTAAAGAAACAATCATGCCTACATTGAATAAGTTCTAATTACTTTCCTTCCAATTGTTTGCTTTCAGACAGTTTTGGGTTAAGTCTGTACTTTAATGAGAAAAACTATACTGACCTAATTGAGTTAAATTTTATTTTGTTGCTTCCTCGATTTTCGATAACTCAGCAATCAAGCTCCTATTCATCTACGCAAGCCAATAGAAAAAATTACCGTTTCAAGATTTGCGACAAATAGCGAAGATAAAGGATGCTTGCACTTCACATAAACTCGAACGTAATCTGGGATTGTGTAATGGATACGAAGTATCCGCAGCCAAGACCAATAAGAAGATATCTCATTATTTTAAGTGACATAATTCTATCTACTTTTAATGGAAGAAAGGAACTTGAGAGTTTGAATATGATAAATCGCAATTGCCTTCGTGAAGTTTTTTTGGGTTAGTAGGATCTTCAAACGGATAAGCACCAACTAGCATCACGTGTATGGTCACCCCACAAGACCAAACATCTGCAATCTAAATATTGCTCTAGGGTTAGATACAGAACACATCGATCAAAGAACAACAAAGGACAACGAAAAGGAAAATGATATAAGAAAAATGCAAAGAATTAAATATATAACTTTGCCATCGTATTCTCTTTTCTTTTGGATAGGACCTTAGGTGTTATGTAAGTTAGTGTTCCTATAGTAGATTTTGGTTAAGAGCACGACATTGCTGATTACAAAATCACATAAATACAATAAATAAAGAGGTTATAATTGAACATGATCTCCCTTATAGTCCTATGGCATTCATAATCTGAAAATTACCTTTGAATGCCCAAAATCACATATCTTGATACTAGGAGCTGCATTACCATCCTGTAGGGTATTTTGTAGCTTAAGATCTCTATGGCTAATCTGCTGTAAGAAATAAATCTTTATGCTAGATGGATTACGAGAGAAAGAAAAGCAAAATAAATTAAAGAGAAAGGCCAATTGAAACCAAAAAGATGATGGTTGAAGTTCAAACCATTAAATGGTAATAAGTCACTTCCCGTATTAGTTGGTAAGAGAAAAACCTTACCAGTAGAAACTAAATAGAGAAATTACGAAACAAAAGAGTAAATTTTCATGTTCCATAAAACATATAGGGTTAAGAGAAATATGACTGTATAAATAAATTACTGAATATGGTATGCTCACCTCTTTACATTACCTCATCCTCCCTAAATCTACTCGCACAGCATATCCTCTGGAAGAGTTCTCCTACCACAGCATACTCCATGATAATGACTAGAAGAGTAGGAGTTAGTAAGACCTATAAGAAAAGATCTCTGAGCAATACTCTCTCGATCTTCTATATTCCGCATAGAAAAAAATGAAACTAAATTATTAGAAGACTAAGTTGTCCAGCTGAATCACATAAAAAACATAACACTTAGTCAATGTAGATCCGAATCTAGCATAGACAAAAAAAAAAAAACAGCTTCAAAAAAGTGAGCAGCAGTTTCTTCGAGTTTTAGAAATAACTAACACTAAAACCTGAAGTTTAAAACCAACTAGTGCCAGATTAATACTACTGCTAAATTATTGTTACCGCTATTGCAAGAATATCACTACTACTGCGACATCTAGAATACATCCACTACTAAACTACTCCTACAACTAAATTACTACTATAGCTAGATTACTGCTTCTGCTACAACTACTGTTACTACTACTTCTAGATTATGGCTAGTGCTGGATTAGTGCTTCTACTACACCTACTGTTATTACTACTTCTAGATTATGGCTAGTGCTGGATTACTGCTTCTGCTACTGTTACTACTACTTTTAGATTATGGCCACTGTTAGTCTACAGTTACTACAACAACTAAATTACTACTACTTCTAAATTACTAATACAGTTTAATTGCTGCTACTACTAGATTACTGCTAGATTAGTACTACTACAACTGCTAGATTCGTGCAAGTGCTACTGCTTTGCTAGATTACTACTACGGCCACCACTAGATTACTACCACTAGTAGATTTCAGTAACTACCAGTTTATTGCTACAGCTAAGCTACTGCAACTACTAATGTTAGATCCCTGCTACTGCTAAGCAGCAAAAAGACACACGATTATGATGCATAGAAAAATATTACCGATAAAGGTTGTATTTTTCAAGATAAGAAGTGTGTACGAGGGATGGTAGAATCCTCCTTTAACAATAAATGGATAAGCCCCCAGTAGGAAACCTTATTTAGAGTTACCAATCGAACAATAGATTGTCTTACCATTGCTCTTCCTTCATCATTGTGTGCAAAATATTTGCAATATCGTACTTAAAAGAACCATTAGTCTCAGAGTTGCTATAAAGTAAACCATCCAAAAAAAAATTTAAAGTTTGTAACATATCATTCTTAAAAAACATATTAATAAGATGAAAGCACGTAAAAGAAAATCAAGAAAAAAATAAAATTAGAAAATCAATAATCAAATCAAGAAAAATTGTAACACAAAAAATTAAAAAAGTTAAAAAAAATCCAATACAAATGGAGGTTTAACAACAAAAAGATAAGCTTGAATGTAAGAACTCATACCTACACCTACCGAAGAAGTAACAAAAAATGTGAGTTTATTATTACAGCTACTGCTATTGCTAGTGCTAGATCTTTGATACTGCTAAGCAACAAAAAAAAAATACGATTATGATGCATAGAAAAATATTACCGATAAAGGTGCAATTTTTCAAGATAATAAGTATGTACAAAGGATGGTCAAATCCTCCGTCAACAATGAATGGTTAAGCCCCCATGCAGGAAACCTTAATTGCAGTTACCAAGGGAACAATTGATCATCTTGCCGTCGCTCCTTCTTCATCATTGCTTGCTGAACCTTTGTAACATCGTGCTCAAAAGAACCATTAGTCTCAGACTTGCCATAAAGTCAGCCATCCAAAACAAAAAAAATAAAATTAAGAGCTTATAACTTATCGTTCCTAAAAAATGTATTAACAAGATGAAAACATGCCTCAGAAAATCGAGAAAAAAATAAAATTTGCAAATGAATAATCAAATCAAGAAAATTTATGACATAAAAAATCCAATACGAGTAGAGGTTTAACAATGAAAAGATAAGCCCGAATGTTCGAATCCACGCCTGCACCTACCAAAGAAGCAATAAAAAATATGAAATTATTGCTATAGCTGCTTCTACTGCTAGTGCTAAATCCTTCACACTACTATGCAACAAAAAACACGAGATTATGATGCATTGAAAAACATTACCGATAAAGGTGCTATTTTCCAAGATAATAACAATGTACAAGGGATGACAGAATCCTCCCTTAACAATAAATGGACAATGCCCCATGAAGGAAACCTTATTTGCAGTTACCAAGGGAACAATTGATTGTCTTGCCATTACTCCTTCTTCATCATTACTTGTAGAATCTTTACAACAACGTGCTCAAAGGAACCATTAGTCTCAGAGTTGCTATAAAGTAAATCATTTAAAACAAAAAAAAAAAATTAAGAGTTTGCAACTTATCATTCCTCAAAAATATATTAACAAGATGAAAGCATGTTTAAGAAAATCAAGGAAAAAAATCAAATTAGAAAATGAATAATCAAATTAAGAAAATTTATAACATAAAAAATCAAAAAATTTGAAAAAAAATCCAATACCAATGGAGGTTTAACAACAAAAAAATAAGCCCGAATGTAAGAATCTATACTTGCACCTACCGAAAAAGCAATAAAAAATACCAGTTTATTGCTACAGCTACTGCTAGTGCTAATGCTAGATCACTAGTACCGCTAAGCACTAAAAAAATACGATTATAATGTGAAAAAAAATATTTTCGATAAAGGTGTTATTTTTCAAGATAATAAGTATGTACAAGGGATGGGAGAATCCTCCCTTAATAATAAATGGATAAGCCGTCATACAGGAAACGTTATTTGTAGTTACCAAAAGAACAATTAATTGTCCTCCCATTGCTTCTTCTTCATCATTGCGTACAGAATCTTTGAAACATCATGCTCAAAGGAATCATTAGTCTCAGAGTTGCTATAAAGTAAACCATTCAAAACAAAAAATATATATATTAGGAGTTTGCAACTTGTCATTCCTAAAAACAAAATTAACAAGATGAACGCATGTCTAAGAAAATAGATGAAAAAAATAAAATTGGAAAATAAATAATCAAATTAAGGAAATTTATAATGTGAAAAATCAAAAAAGCTGAAAAAAAAATCCAATACCAACGGAGATTTAACAATAAAAAGATAAGCCCGAATGTAGAATCCATACCTACACCTATGGAAGAAGCAAAAAAAAATTGGAGTTTATTGCCACAGCTACTGCTACTGCTACTGCTACTGCTAGATCCTTGATACTACTAAGTAAAAAAAAATATACGATTATGATGCAAAGAAAAATATTACCAATAGAGGTGTAATTTTTCAAGATAATAAGTATGTACAAGGGATGGTAGAATCCTCCCTCAACAATAAATGGATAAGCCCCCATGCAGAAAACCTTATTTGCTGTTGCCAAGGGAACAATCTATTGTCCTGCCATTGCACCTTCTTTATCATTGCTTGCTCAACCTTTGCAACATCGTGCTCAAAAGAACCATTAGTCTCAAACTTGCTATAAAGTCAACCATAATATATATATATATATATATATATATATATATATATATAAAGAGTTTGTAACTTATCATTCCTACAAACCATATTAACAAAATGAAAGCGTGGTAAAAACCGAGAAAAAAATAAAATTTGAAAATGAATAATCAAATCAAGAAAATTTATAACATAAAAAATCAAAAAAGTTGAAAAAATCTAATACCAATGGAGGTTTAACAATGAAAAGATAAGCCCGAATGTTCGAATCCATGCCTACACCTACTGAAAAAGCAACAAAAAATACAAATTTATTGCTATAGCTACTGTTACTGCTAATGCTAGATCCTTAATACTGCTAAGCAACAAAAAAAATCAGATTATGATGCATTGAAAATTATTATCGATAAAGGTGCTATTTTTCAAGATAATAAGTATGTACAGGGGATGGCAGAATCCTCTCTTAATAATAAATGGATAAGCCCCCATTCAGGAAACCTTATTTGGAGTTACCAAGGGAACAATCGATTGTCCTGCCATTGCTCCTTCTTCATCATTGCCTACCGAATCTTTGCAATATCATGCTTAAAAGAATCGTTAGTCCGAGAATTGCTATAAAGTAAACCATTCAAAACAAAAAATTATATATATATATATATAATAGAAGTTTATAACTACACTTCTAAAAAACATATTAACAAAATAAAAGTACATCTTACAAAATCGAGGAAAAAAGATAAAATTAGAAAATGAATAATCAAATCTGAAAAATTCATAACATAAAAAATCTTATGATGCATAGAAAAAGATTACCGATAAAGGTGCTATTTTTCAAGATAAAAAGTATGTACAAGGGCTGGTAGAATTGTCCCTCAACAATAAATGGATAAGCCCCCATGCAGGAAACCTTATTTGCAGTTACCAAACGAATAATCCATTGTCTTGCCGTTGCCCCTTCTTCATCATTACCTACATAATCTTTGCAACATCATGCTCAAAAGAGCCATTAGTCTCAAAGGTGCTATAAAGTAAACCATTCAAAATATTAAAAAAAAATATTAGGAGTTTGCAACTTATCATTCCTAAAAAACATATTAACAAGAGTGAAGCATGTCTATGAAAATCGAGGAAAAAAATAAAATTAAAAAATAAATAATCAAGTCAAGAAAATTTATAACATAAAAAATAAAAAAAGTTGAAAAACATCCAATACCAATGGAGGTTTACCAATAAAAAAGACAAGCCTCAATGTTGTAATCCATACCTGCACTTACCGAAGAAGCAACAAAAAAATACCAGTTTATTGTTATAGTTACTACTACTACTAGTGCTAGATCACTACAACCGCTAACTAACAGAAAAACATACGATTATAATGCATAGAAAAATATTACCAATAAAGGGCTATTTTCTAAGATATTAACTGTGTACAAGGGACGGTAGAATACTCCATTAACAACAAATTGATAAGCACCCATGAAAAAATTAGGTGTTTGTAACTTATCATTCCTGAAAAACATATTAACAACATGAAAGCATGTCTAAGAAAATCGAGGAAAAAAATAAAATTAGAAAATGAATAATCAAGTCAAGAAAATTTTTAACATCAAAAATCAAAAAAGCTGAATAAAAGTTACAAAGGGAACAATTGATTGTCGTGCCATTGCTTCTTCATTATTGCCAGCAGAATCTTTGCAACACCATGCTCCAAAGAACCATTAGTTTCAGAGTTGCTATAAAGTAAACCATTCAAAACATATATATATATATATATATATATATATATATTAAGAGTTCGCAACTTATCATTCGTAAAAAATATATTGACAAGATGAAAGCATGTCTAAAAAAATTAAGAAAAGTTATAAAATTTGAAAATGAATAATCAAATCAAGAAAATTTATAACAAAAAAATCAAAAAAGTTGAAAAAAATCCAATACAAATGGAGGTTTAACAATAACAAGATAAGCCCGAATGTAGGAATCCATACATGCGCATGCCAAAGAAGCAACAAAAAATATTGGCTCATTGCTACAGCTACTGCTACTGCTCGTGCTAAATCACTGCTATCGCTAAGCAATGAAAAGCATACGATTATGATGCGTAAAAAAATGTTACCGATAAAAGCGTTATTTTCCAAGATAATAAGTATACACAAGGGGTGGTAAAAGCCTCCACTAACAATAAATGGATAAGCCCCCATGCAGAAAACCTTATTTGCAGTTACCAACGGAACAATCGATTGTCTTCTCGTTGCTCCTTTTACATCATTGCCTGCACAATCTTTGCAACATCGTGCTCAAAAGAACCATTAGTGTCAAAATTGCTATAAAGTAAACCATTTAAAATTAAAAAAAATATTAGGGGTTTGCATCTTATCATTCCTAAAAAAATGTATTAACAAGATTAAAGCATGTCTGAGAAAATTAAGGAAAAAAATAAAATTAAGAAAAGGATAATCAAATCAAAAAATTTATAACATAAAAAATCAAAAAAGTTTTAAAAAATTCAATATCAATGGAGGTTTAATGGTAAAGAGATAAGCTCGAATGTAGGAATCCATACTTGCACCTACCGAAAAAGCAACAAAAAATATCAGTATATTGCTACAGCTACTGCTACTGCTAGTGCTAGATCACTACTACCGTTAAGCAATAAAAAAATGTATAATTATGATGCATAGAATAATATTACTGGTAAAGGTGCTATTTTGCAAGATAATAAGTATGTGCAAGGGATTGTAAAATCCTTCCATAACAATAAATGGATAAGCTCCTATGCAGGAACCCTTATTTGCAGCTTCTAAAGGAACAATCGATTGTCTTGCCATTGTTCCTTCATTATTGCCTGCAGAATCTTTGTAACATTATGTTGAAAAGAACCATTAGTCTCAGAGTTGCTATAAAGTAAACCATTCAAAACGCAAAATATATATATATATATATATATATATATATATATATATATATATAAGGAGTATGCAACTTATTATTCCTGAAAAACATAATAAAAAGATGAAAGCATGTCTAAGAAAATCAAGGAAAAATACAAAATTTGAAAATGAATAATCAAATCAAGAAAATTTATAACACAAAAAATCAAAAAAATTGAAAAAATATCCAATACGAATGGAGGTTTAACAATAAATATATAAGCCCGAATGTAGGAATCCATATCTGCACCTACTAAAGAAGCAACAGAAAATACCAGTTTATTGCTACTACTAGTGCTAGATCACCACAACCGCTAAGCAATAACAAAACATACGATGATGATCCATAGAAAAATATTACCGATAAAGGTGCTATTTTCCAAGATAATAAGTATGTACAAGGGATGGCAGAATCCTCGATTAACAATAAATGGATAACCCCCATGCAAGAAACCTTATTTGCAGTTACAAAGGGAACAATCGATTATCTTTCCATTACTCCTTCTTCATCATTACGTACAGAATCTTTGCAACATCGTGCTTAAAAGAACCATTAATCTCAGGGTTGCCATAAAGTAAAACCATTCAAAACACAAAAAAAAAAAAATATATATATATATATATATATATATAAGGAGTTTGCAACTTATCATTCATAAAGAACATATTAACAAGATGAAAGCATGTCTAAGCAAATAGAGGAAAAATACAAAATTTGAAAATGAATAATCAACTCAAGGAAAATTATAACCTAAAAAATCAAAAAAGTTGAAAAATATCCAATTAAGCAACAAAAAAACATACGATTATGATACATTGAAAAAATATTACCGATAAAGGTGCTATTTTTCAAGATAATGAGTATGTACAATGGATGGTGGAATCCTCCTTTAACAATAAATGGATAAGCCCTCGTGTCGGAAACCTTATTTACAGTTACCAAGGGAACAATCGAATGTTCTGCCATGGGTCCTTCTTCATCATTGCCTGCAGAATCTTTGCAACATCGTGCTAAAAAAAACCATTAATCTCAGAGTTTCTATAAAGTAAGCCATTAAAAACACAAAATAATAATAATAATAATATTATTTTCCAAGTTATCATTCCTAAAAAGAACATATTAACAAGATGAAAGCATGTCTAAGAAAATCGAGAAAAAAAATAAAATTAGAAAATAAATAATCAAATCAAGGAAATTTATAACATAAAAATCAAAAAAGTGGAAAAAAATCCATTACCAATGGTGGTTTAACAATAAAGAGATAAGCCTGAATGTAGGAATTCATATCTACACCTACCGAACGAGTAAAGAAAATAGCAGTTCATTGCTATAACTACTTCTACTACTAGTGCTAGATCACTGCAACAACTAAGCAACAAAAAAACATATGATTATGATCCATAGAAAAATATTACCAATAAAGGTGCTATTTTCCAAGATAATAAGTATGTACAAGGGCTGGTAGAATCATCTCATAACAATAAATGGATAAGTCCCCATGTAGGAAACCTTATTTGCAGTTACCAAGGGAACAATCGATTGTCTTGCCATTATTCCTACTTCATCATTGCCTGCAGAATCTTTGCAACATCATGCCCAAAAGCACCATTAGTGTCAGAGTTGCTATAAAGTAAATCATTCAAAACACTGTATATATATATATATATATATATATATAAGGAGTTTGCAACTTATCATTCCTAAAAAAACATATTAACAGGATGAAAACATGTCTATGAAAATCGAGGAGAAATACAAAATTTCAAAATGAATAATCAACTCAAAAAAATTTATAACATAAACCAATGGAGCTTTAACAATAAAAGGATAAGCCCGAATGCAAAAATCCATACATGTACCTACCAAAGAAGTAACAGAAAATACCAGTTTATTGCTACACCCACTGCTACTGCTAGTGCTAGTAAATCACTGCCGTTATGCAACAAAACAAAATATACGATTATGATGTATAGAAAAATATTATCGATAAAGGTGCTATTTTTCAGGATAATAAGTATGACAAGGGATGGTAGAATCCTCCCTTAACAATAAATGGATAAGCCACCATGCAAGAAACCTTTTTTGCAGTTACCAAGGGAACAATCGATTGTCCTGCTATTGCTCTTTCTTCATCATTGCCTATAGAATCTTTGCAACATCATGCTTAAAAGAACCGTTAGTCTCAGAGTTACTATAGAGTAAACCATTCAAAACATTATTAAAAAAAACAGAGTTTGTAACTTATCATTCCTAAAAAACATATCAACAAGATGGAAGCATGTCTAAGAAAAATGAGAAAAAAATAAAAGTTAAAAATGAATAATCAAATCAAGAACATTTATAACATAAAAAATCAAAAAAGTTAAAAAAAATCCAATACCAATGGAGGTTTAACAATAATAAAAAAAAGCCCCCATGCAGCAAAACCTAATTTATGGTTACCAAAGGAACAATTGATTGTCATGCCATTGCTCCGTCATCATTGCCTATAGAATCTTTGCAAAATCGTGCTCAAAAGAACCATTAGTGTCAGAGTTGCTATAAAGTAAACCATTCAAAACAAAATATATATATTAGGAGTTTGTAACTTATCAGTCCTAAAAAGCATATTAAAAGATAAAAGTATGTCCAAGAAAATCGAGGAAAAATGCAAAATCTGAAAATGAATAATCAAATCAAGAAGATTTACAACATAAAAAATCAAAAAAGTTGAAAAAAATCCAATATAAATGGAGGTTTAACGATAAAAAGATAAGCCCGAATGTAGGAATACCTAACTATACCTACCCAAGAAGCAGCAAAAGATACCAGTTTATAGATATAGGTACTACTATTGCTAGTGCTAAATCACAGCTACCACTGAGCAACAAAAAAATATATGATTATGATGAATGATAAAATATTACCGATAAAGGTGCTATTTTCCAAGATAATAAATATGCATAATGGATGGTAGAATCGTCCCTTAACAATAAATAGATACGCACCCATGCACGATACCTTATTTGCAGTTACCAAGGGAATAATCGATTGTCCTGCCATTACTCCATCTCCATCATTACTTACAGAATCTTTGCAACATCATGCTCGAAAGAACCATTACTCTTAAAGTTGTTTCAAAGTAATCCATTCAAAACACAAAAAAAAAAGGTGTTCGCAACTTATCATTCCTGAAAAACATATTAAAAAGATGAAAGCATCTCTAAGAAAATCGAGGAAAAATACAAAATTTGCAAATGAATAATCAAATCAAGAAAATTCATAGCATAAAAAATCAAAAAAAGTTTAAAAAAAAATCCAATACCTATGGGGGTTTGATAGTAAAAAGATAAGCCAGAATGTAGGAATCCATACCAGCACCTACCCAAAAAAGTAACAAAAGATACTAGCTTATTGCTACAACTACTGCTACTGCTAGTGCTAGATCACAGTTACCGCTAAGCAATAAAAAATATACAATTATGATGCATCGAAAAATATTATCGACAAAGGTACTATTTTCGAAGATAGTAATAATGTACAACGGATGGTAAAACCTTCCTTAACAATAAATGGATAAGCCCCCATGCAAGAAACCTTATTTGCCATTGCCAAGAAAACAATTGATTGTCCTGCCATTGCTGCTTCTTCATTATTGCCTACAGAATATTTGCAACATCATGCTCAAAAGAACCATTAGTCTTAGAGTTATTATAAAGTAAGCCTTTTAAAACACTATATACATATAAGGAGCTTGCAACTTATCATTCCTTAAAAACATATTAACAAGATGAAAGCATGTCTAAGAAAATCGAGAAAAAAAATAAAATTTAAAAATGAATAATCAAATCAAAAAAATTTATAACATAAAAAATCAAAAAAGTTGAAAAAAAATCCAATACCAATGGAGGTCTAACAATGAAAAGATAAGCTCGAAAGTAAGAATCCAAACCTACACCTACCAAAGAAGCAACAAAAAATAATAGTTTATTGATACAGCTACTGCTACTGCTAGTGCCAGATCATTGCTACCGCCAAGCAACAAAAAAAAACATACAATTATGATGCATAGATAAATATTTCCAATAAAGGTGTTGTTTTCCAAGATAATAAGCATATATAAGGGATGGTAGAATGCTCCCTTAACAATAAATGGATAAGCCCCCATGCAGGAAACCTTATTTGCAGTTACCAAGGGAACAATCGATTGTCTTGTCATTCCTCTTTCATCATTGCGTGTAGAATCTTTCCAACATTGTCCTCAAAAGAACCATTAATTTCAGAGTTGCTATAAATTAAACTATTCAAAACATAATATATATATATATATATATATATATAAACATATAAGGAGTTTTCAACTTACCATGTCTAAAAAACATATTGACAAGATGAAAGCTTGTCTAAGAAAATTGAGGAAAAACACAAAATTTGAAAATGGATAATCAAATCAAGAAAATTTATCACATAAAAAATCAAAAAAGTTAAAAAAAAAATCCAATACCAATGGAGGTTTAACAATAAAAAGATACGCCCGAACGCAAGAATCCATACATGTACCTACCAAAGAAGCAGTAAAAAATACCAGTTTATTGCTACAGCTACTGCTACTACTAGTCCTAGATCACAGCTACCGCTAAGCAACAAAAAAACATACAATTATGATGTGTAGAAAAATATTACTGATAAAAGTGCTATTTTCCAAGATAATAAGTATGTACAAGGGATCGTGGAATCCTCCCTTAACAATAAATGGATAAGCCCCCATGTAGGAAACCTTATTTGCAGTTACAAAAGGAACAATCGATTATCCTGCCATTGCTCCTTTTTCATCATTGCCTGCAGAATCTTTGCAACAACATGCTTAAAAGAACTATTTGTCACAGAGTTGCTATAAAGTAAATCATTTCAAACAAAAAAAAAAATATTAGGAGTTTGCAACTTATCACTCCTAAAAAATATATTAACAAGATGAAAGCATGTCTAACAAAATTGAGGAAAAATACAGATTTTGAAAATGAATAATCAAGTCAAGAAAATTTATATAATAAAAATCAAAAAAGTTGAAAAAAATTCAATACTAATGGAGGTTTAACAATAAAAACATAAGCCCGAATGTAAGAATCCATTCCGTCACCAATCGAAGAAGCAACAAAAGATACGAGTTTAATGCTACAGCTAGTACTAGATTAGTGCTACCGTTAAGCAACAAAGAAACATACAATTATGATGCATAGAAAAATATTACCTCTAAAGGTGCTGTTTTTCAGGATAATAAGCATGCACAAGGGATGGCAGAATCCTCCCTTAACAATAAATGGATAAGCACCCTTGCACGAAACCTTATTTGCAGTTATCAAGGGAACAATCGATTGTCCTACCATTGCTACATCTTTATCATTGCTTGCAGAATCTTTGCAACATCATACTCAAAAGAACCATTGGTCTCATAGTTGCTATAAATTAAACCATTCAAAACATATATATATATATATATATATATATATATATATATTAGGTGTTTGCAACTTATCATTTTGAAAAAATATATTAACAAGATGAAAGCATGCCCAAGAAAGTCAAGGAAAAAATTTGAAAATGAAAAATCAAATCGAGAAAATTTGTAACATAAAAAATAAAAAAAAATTGAAAAAAATGCAATACCAACGGAGGTTTAACAATAAAGAGATAAGCTCGAATGTAAGAATCCATACCTGCACCTACCGAAGGAGCAACAAAAAATACTAGTTTATTGTTACAGCTACTGTTACTGCTAGTGCTAAATCAGCGCTACCTCTAAGCAATAAAAAATATACGATTATGATGCATTGAAAAATATTATCGATAAAGGTACTATTTTCCAAGATAATAAGTATGCACAATGAATGGTAGAATCCTCCCTTAAAAATAAATGGATAAGCCCCCATGCAGAAAACCTTATTTTCTATTGCTAAGAAAACAATTGATTGTCTTGCCATTGTTACTTCTTCATTATTACCTGCAGAATCTTTGCAATATCATGCTCAAAAGAACCATTTGTCTTAGGGTTGCTATAAAGTAAGTCATTCAAAACACAAATATATATATATATATATATATATATATATATATATATATATATTAGGAGTTTGCAACTTATCATTCCTAAAAAACATATTAACAAGATGAAAGCATGCCTAAGAAAATCGAGAAAAAAAAACAAAATTTGTAAAGGAATAATCAAATCAAGAAAATTCATAACATAAAAAATCAAAAGAGTTAAAAAAAAAATCCAATACCAATCGAGGTTTAACAACGAAAAGATAAGCCCGAAAGTAGGAATCCAAACCTACACCTACCGAAGAAGCAACAAAAAAAATAGTTTATTGCTATTGCTACTACTAGTGCTAGATTAGTGCTACCACCAAGCAACAAAAAAACATATGATTATGATGCATAAAAAAATATTTCCAATAAAGGTACTACTTTTAAATATAATAAGCATTATTAAGGGATGGTAGAATCCTCCCTTGACAATAAAATTTATAACATAAAAAAAAAGTTGAAAAAAATCAATACCAATGGAGGTTTAACAATAAAAAGATAAGCTCGAATGTTGGAATCCATACCTGCACCAAAAGAAGAAGCAACAAAAAATGCTAATATGTTGCTACAGCTACAGCTACTGCTAGTGCTAGATCAATGCTACCGCTAACCAACAAGAAAACATACGATTATGATGCATAGAAAAATATTACCGATAAAGTTGCTATTTTAAAAGACAATAAGTATGTACAAAGGACGACAGAACCCTCCCTAAACAATAAATGGATAAGCCCTAATGCAGGAAACCTTATTTGCAGTTACCAAGGGAAAAATCGATTGTCCTCCCATTGCTCCTTCTTCATCATTACCAGTAGAATCTTTGGAACAACGTGCTTAAAAGAACCATTAGTCTCATAGTTGCTACAAAGTAAAGCACTCCAAAAAAAAAAAAAGAGTTTGCAACTTATCATTCCTAAGAAACATATGCACAAGATGAAAGCATGTCTAAGAAAATCAAGAAAAAAATTAAAATTGAAAACGAATAATCAAATCAAGAAAATTTATAACATAAAAAATCAAAAATGTTGAAAAAAATCCAATACCAATGGAGGTTTGACAATGAAAAGATGAGACCGAATGTAGAAATCCATACCTGCACCTACCGAAGAAGCAACTAAAAATATCAGTTTATTGCTACAGCTACTGCTACTGCTAGTGCTAGATCACTACTATCACTAAGCAACAAAAAAACATACGATTAAGATGCATATAAAAATATTACTTATAAAAGTGCTATTTTTCACTATAACGAGTATATACAAGGGATGGTAGAATCCTCCCTTAACAACAAATGGATAAGCCCCCATTTAGGAAACCTTATTTGTAGTTACCAAGGGAACAATCAATTGTCCTGCCATTGCTCATTCTTCATTATTGCGCGCGGAATCTTTACAACATCGTTCTTAAAAGAACCATTAGTCTCAGAGTTACTATTAAGTAAACCATTCAAAAAAAAAATTACTGGGAGTTTGCAACTTATCATTCGTAAAAAAACGTATTAACAAGATGAATGCATGTCTAAGAAAATTGGGAAAAAAATAAAATTTGAAAATGAATAATCAAATCAAGAAAATTAATAACATAAAAAAACAAAAAAGTTGAAAAAAAATCAATACCAATGGAGGTTTAACAATAAAAAGATAAGCTCGAATGTAGGAATTCATACCTGCACCAAAAGAAGAAGCAACAAAAAATGCCAATTTGTTGCAACAGCTACTGCTACTTCTAGTGCTAGATCAATGCTACCGCTAACCAACAAGAAAACATACGATTATGATGCATAGAAAAATATTACTAATAAAAGTGCTATTTTCCAAGATAATAAGTATGTACAAGGGATGGTAGAATCCTCCCTTAACAATAAATTGATAAGCCCCAATGCATGAGACATTATTTGTAGTTACCAAAGGAACAATCAATAGCCCTACCATTGTTCCTTCATTATTGCCTGCAGAATCTTTGTAACATCGTGCTCAAAAGAACCATTAGTCTTAAAGTTACTATAAAGTCAACTATTCAAAACACACAAAAAAAAAAAAGAGTTTGCAACTTATCATTCCTAAAGAACGTATTCATAAGATGAAAGCATGTCTAAGAAAATCAAAGAAAAAAATAAAATTTGAAAATGAATAATCAAATCAAGAAAATTTATAGCATAAAAAAAGAAAAAAGTTAAAAAAAAATCCATTGCCGTTGATAAGCCTGAATATAGGAATTAATACCCTCATCGACCGAACAAGCAAAGAAAATACCAGTTTATTGCTACAACAACTACTACAGCTAGTGCTAGATCACTGCAACCGCTAAGCAATAAAAAAACATATGATTATGATGCATAGAAAAAAATTATCGATAAAGGTGCTCTTTTCCAAGATAATAAGTATGTACAAGGGATGGTAGAATCCTCCCTTAACAATAAATGGATAAGTCCCCATGCAGCAAACCTTATTTATAGTTACCAAGGGAAAAATAAATTGTCCTCCCATTGCTCCTTCTTCATCATGGCCTGCAAAATCTTTGCAACATCGTGCCCAAAAAAACCATTAGTCTAAGAGTTGCTATAAAGTAAACTATTCAAAACACAAAAAAAACAATTAGGAGTTTACAACTTATAATTCCTGAAAAACATATAGACAAGATGAAAGCTTGCCCAAGAAAATCGAGGAAAAAAACAAAATTCGAAAATGAATAATCAAATCTAAAAAATTTATAACATAAAAATTAAAAAAAAAAACCCAATACCAATGGAGGTTTAACAATACAAAGATAAAGCTTGAATGCAGGAATCCATACCTGCACCTACCGAAGAAGCAATAAAAAAATACCAGTTTATTGCTATAGCTATTGCTACTTCTAGTGCTAGATCACCGCTACTGCTAAGCAACGAAAAAACATACGATTATGATGCATAGAAAAATATTACCGATAAAGGTACTATATTTCAAGATAATAAGTATGTACAAGAGACAGTAGAACGCTCCTTTAACAATAAAATGATAAGCCCCCATTCAGGAAACCTTATTTGAAGTTACCAAGAGAAAAATCGATTGTCCTCCCATTGTTCCTTCTTCATCATTGCCTGCAGAACCTTCGCAACATCGTGCTCAAAAGAACCATTAGTACCAAAATTGCGATAAAGTCAACCATCCAAAACAAAACAAAAAATATTTGGAGTTTGCAACTTATCGTTCCTAAAAAACATATTAACAAGATGAAAGTATGTCTAAGAAAATCAAGAAAAAAATAAAATTTGAAAAAAAATAATCCAATCAAGAATATTTATAACATAAAAAATCAAAAAAGTTGAAAAAAATCCAATACCAATAGAGGTTTCACAATGAAAAGATAAGACCGAATGTACGAACCCATACTGCACCTACTAAAGAAGCAACTAAAAATACCAGTTTATTGCCGCAGCTACTGCTAGTGCTAGTGCTAGATCACTGCTACCGCTAAGCAACAAAAAAACATACGATTAGAATGCATATAAAAATATTACTCATAAAGGTGCTATTTTCCACTATAATGAGTATATACAAGGGATGGTAGAATCCTCCCTTAACAACAAATGGATAAGCCCCCATTTAGGAAACCTTATTATAGTTACCAAAAGAGCAATCAATTGTCCTGGCATTGCTCCTTCTTCATTATTGCGTGCAGAATCTTTACAATATCATGCTTAAAAAACCCATTAGTCTTAGAGTTGCTATAAAGTAAACCATTCAAAAAAAAAAATTACTAGGAGTTTGTAACTTATCATTCCTAAAACAAACGTATTAACAAGATGAATGGAGGTCTAAGAAAATTGGGAAAAAAATAAAATTAAAAAATAAATAATCAAATCAAAAAAATTTATAACATAAAAAATCAAAAAAGTTGAAAAAAAAAAAAACCAATACCAATGGAGGGTTTAACAATACAAAGATAAAGCTCGAATGCAAAAATCCACACCTGCACCTATCGAAGAAGCAATAAAAAAAATATATGTTTATTGCTACAGCTACTGTTACTGCTAGTGCTAGATCACTGCTACAGCTAAGCAACTTATCATTCTTCATCAGTGCCTGCAGAAACTTCGCAACAGCGTGGTCAAAAGAACCATTAGTCTCATAGTTGCCACAAAGTAAACCACTTAAAACACACAAAAAAATTAAGCGTTTGCAACTTATCATTCCTAAAAAATATATTCACAAGATGATAGCATGTCTAAGAAAATCAAGGAAAAAAATTAAATTTGAAAATGAATAATCAAATCAAGAAAATTTATAAAAGAAAAAAACAAAAAAGTTGAAAAAAATCAATACCAATGGAGGTTTAACAATAAAAAGATAAGCTCGAATGTTGGAATCCATACCTGCACCAAAAGAAGAAGCAACAAAAAATGCCAGTTTGTTGCTACAGCTACAGCTACTGCTAGTGCTAGATCAATGCTATCGCTAACCAATAAGAAAACATACAATTATGATGCATAGAAAAATATTACCGATAAAGTTGCTATTTTTAAAGATAATAAGTATGTACAAAGGATGACAAAACACTCCCTCAACAATAAATGGATAAGCCCCCATACAGAAAACCTTATTTGCAGTTACCAAGGGAAAAATCGATTGTCCTCCCATTGCTCCTTCTTCATCATTGCCAGTAGAATGTTTGGAACAACGTACTCAAAAGAACCATTAGTCTCATAGTTGCTACAAAGTAAAGCACTCAAAACACAAAATAACAATAATAATAAGAAGAAGAATTTGCAACTTATCATTCCTAAAAATCATATTCACAAGAAGAAAGCATGTCTAAGAAAATCAAGAAAAAAATAAAATTTGAAAACGAATAATCAAATCAAGAAAATTTATAACATAAAAAATCAAAAATGTTGAAAAAAATCCAATACCAATGGAGGTTTAATGATGAAAAGATGAGACCGAATATACGAATCCATACCTGCACCTACCGAAAAAGCAACTAAAAATACCAGTTTATTGCTGCAACTACTGCTACTACTAGTGCTAGATCACTGCTACTGCTAAGCAACAAAGAAACATGCAATTAAGATGCATATAAAAATATTACTCATAAAAGTGCTATTTTTCACTATAATGAGTATATACAAGGGATGGTAGAATCCTCCCTTAACAACAAATGGATAAGCCCCCATTTAGGAAACCTTATTTGCTGTTACCAACGGAACAATCAATTGTCCTGCCATTGCTCCTTCTTCATTATTGCGTGCGAAATCTTTACAACATCGTTCTTAAAAGAACCATTAGTCTCAGAGTTACTATAAAGTAAACCATTCAAAAAAAAAAATTACTAGGAGTTTGCAACTTATCATTCGTAAAAAAATGTATTAACAAAATGAACGCATATCTAAGAAAGTTGGAAAAAAATAATATTAAAAAATAAATAATCGAATCAAAAAAATTTATAACATAAAAAATAAAAAAAGTTGAAAAAAAATCCAATACCAATGGAGGTTTAACAATAAAAAGATAAGGTTTGAATAGAGGAATCCATACGTGCACTTCCCAAAGGAGCAACAAAAGACACCAGTTTATTGCCATAACTACTATTACGGTTAATGCTAGATCAATGCTACCGCTAAGCAATGAAAAAATATACGATTATGATCCATAGAAAAATATTACCGATAAAGTTGCTATTTTTAAACATAATAAGTATGTACAAAGGACGACAGAACCCTCCCTTAACAATAAATGGATAAGCCCTCATGCAGGAAACCTTATTTTCTATTGCTAAGAAAACAATCGATTGTCTTGCCATTGTTGCTTCTTCATTATTGCGTACAGAATCTTTGCAATATCATGCTCAAAAGAACCGTTTGTCTTAGGGTTGTTATAAAGTAAGCCATTCAAAACACAAATATATATATATATATATATATATATATATACATATATAAAGAGTTTGCAACTTATCATTCCTAAAAAACATATTAACAAGATGAAAGCATGCCTAAGAAAATCGAGGAAAAAAACAAAATTTGAAAATGAATAATCAAATCAAGAAAATTGATAACATAAAAAATCAAAAAAGTTAAAAAAAAATCCAATACCAATCGAGGTTTAACAATGAAAAGATAAGCCCGAAAGTAGGAATCAAAACCTACACCTACCGAAGAAGCAACAAAAAATAATAGTTTATTGCTACTGCTACTACTAAAGCTAGATCAGTGCTACCGCCAAGCAACAAAAAAACATATGATTATGATGCATAGAAAAATATTTCCGATAAAGGTACTACTTTCAAATATAATAAGCATTATTAAGGGATGGTAGAATCCTCCCTTGACAATAAAATTTATAACATAAAAAAACAAAAAAGTTGAAAAAAATCAATACCAATGGAGGTTTAACAATAAAATTTATAACATAAAAACAAAAAAGTTGAAAAAAAATCAATACCAATGGAGGTTTAACAATAAAAAGATAAGCTCGAATGTTGGAATCCATACCTGGACCAAAAGAAGAAGCAACAAAAAATGCTAATTATTAGCTACAGCTACTACTACTGCTAGTGCTAGATCAATGCTACCGCTAACCAACAAGAAAACATACGATTATGATGCATAGAAAAATATTACTGATAAAGTTTCTATTTTAAAAGATAATAAGTATGTACAAAGGACGACAGAACCCTCCCTTAACAATAAATGGATACGGCCCCATACCGGAAACCTTATTTGCAGTTACCAAGGGAAAAATCGATTGTCCTCCCATTGCTCCTTCTTCATCATTGCCAGTAGAATGTTTGGAACAACGTGCTCAAAAGAACCATTAGTCTCATAGTTGCTACAAAGTAAAGCACTCAAAAAAAAAAAAAAAGGAGTTTGCAACTTATCATTCCTAAAAAACACATTCACAAGATGAAAGCATGTCTAAGAAAATCAAGAAAAAAAATAAATTTGAAATCGAATAATCAAATCAAGAAAATTTATAACATAAAAAATCAAAAATATTGAAAAAAATCCAATACCAATGGAGGTTTGACAATGAAAAGATGAGACCGAATGTACAAATCCATACCTGCACCTACCGAAGAAGCAAGTAAAAATACCAGTTTATTGCTACAGCTACTGCTACTACTAGTGCTAGATCACTGCTACCGCTAAGCAACAAAAAAAACATACGATTAAGTTGCATATAAAAATATTACTTACAAAAGTGCTATTTTTCACTATAATGAGTATATACAAGGGATGATAGAATCCTCCCTTAACAACAAATGGATAAGCCCTCATTTAGGAAATCTTACTTGTAATTACCAAGGGAACAATCAATTGTCCTGCCATTGCTCCTTCTTCATTATTGCGCACGGAATCTTTACAACATCGTTCTTAAAAGAACCATTAGTCTCAGAATTACTATCAAGTAAACCATTAAAAAAAAAATTACTAGGAGTTTGCAACTTATCATTCGTAAAAAAACGTATTAACAAGATGAATGCATGTCTAAGAAAATTGGAAAAAAATAATATTAAAAAATCAATAATCAAATCAAGAAAATTTATAACATAAAAAATCAAAAAAGCTGAAAAAAAATCCAATACAAATGGAGGTTTAACAATAAAAAGATAAAGTTTGAATGGAGGAATCCATACCTGCACTTACCAAAGGAGCAACAAAAGACACCAGTTTATTGCCACAGATACTATTACGGTTAGTGCTAGATCAATGCTACCGCTAAGCAACGAAAAAACATACGATTATGATCCATAAAAAAATATTACCGATAAAGTTGCTATTTTTAAACATAATAAGTATGTACAAAGGACGACAGAACCCTCCCTTAACAATAAACGGATAAGCCCCCAGGCAAGAAACCTTATTTGCAGCTAGCAAGGGAAAAATCGATTGTCCTCCCATTGCTCCTTCTTCATCATTGCCAGCAGAATCTTTCAAACAACGTGCTCAAAAGAACCATTAGTCTCATAGTTGCTACAAAGTAAACCACTCAAAACTAACATAAAAAAATTAGGAGTTTGCAACTTATCATTCCGAAAAAACATATTCACAAGATGAAAGCATGTCTAAGAAAATCGAGAAAAAAAATAAAATTTGAAAATGAATAATCAAATCAAGAAAATTTATAACATAAAAAAACAAAAAAGTTGAAAAAAATCAATATCAATGGAGGTTTAACAATAAAAAGATAAGCTCGAATGTAGGAATTCATACCTGCACCAAAGGAAGAAGCAACAAAAAATGCCAATTTGTTGCTACAGCTACAGCTACTGCTACTACTAGTGCTAGATCAATGCTACCGCTAACCAACAAGAAAACACACGATTATGATCCATAGAAAAATATTACCGATAAAGTTGCTATTTTTAAACATAATAAGTATGTACAAAGAACGACAGAACCCTCCCTTAACAATAAACGGATAAGCCCCCAGGCAGGAAACCTTATTTGCAGCTACCAAGGGAAAAATCGATTGTCCTCCCAGTGCTCCTTCTTCATCATTGCCAGCAAAATCTTTCGAACAACGTGCTCAAAAGAACCATTAGTCTCATAGTTGCTACAAAGTAAACCACTCAAAACTGGCATAAAAAAATTAGGAGTTTGCAACTTATCATTCCTAAAAAACATATTCACAAGATGAAAGCATGTCTAAGAAAATCGAGAAAAAAAATAAAATTTGAAAATGAATAATTAAATCAAGAAAATTTATAACATAAAAAAACAAAAACGTTGAAAAAAATCAATACCAATGGAGGTTTAACAATAAAAAGATAAGCTCGAATGTAGGAATTCATACCTGCACCAAAGGAAGAAGCAACAAAAAATGCTAATTTGTTGCTACAGCTACAGCTACTACTACTACTAGTGCTAGATCAATGCTACCACTAACCAACAAGAAAACATATGATTATGATCCATAGAAAAATATTACCGATAAAGTTGCTATTTTTAAACATAATAAGTATGTACAAAGGACGACAAAACCCTCCCTTAACAATAAACGGATAAGCCCTCAGGCAGGAAACCTTATTTTCAGCTACCAAGGGAAAAATCGATTGTCCTCCCATTGCTCCTTCTTCATCATTGCCAGCAAAATCTTTGGAACAACGTGCTCAAAAGAACTATTAGTCTCACAGTTGCTACAAAGTAAACCACTCAAAACTGACATAAAAAAATTAGGAGTTTGCAACTTATCATTCCTAAAAAACATATTCACAAGATGAAAGCATGTCTAAGAAAATCGAGAAAAAAAAATAAAATTTGAAAATGAATAATCAAATCAAGAAAATTTATAACATAAAAAAACAAAAAAGTTGAAAAAAATCAATACCAATGGAGGTTTAACAATAAAAAGATAAGCTCGAATGTAGGAATTCATACCTGCACCAAAGGAAGAAGCAACAAAAAATGCCAATTTGTTGCTACAGCTACAGCTACTGCTACTACTAGTGCTAGATCAATGCTACCGCTAACCAACAAGAAAACATATGATTATGATGCATAGAAAAATATTACTAATAAAAGTGCTATTTTCCAAGATAATAAGTATGTACAAGGGATGGTAGAATCCTCCCTTAACAATAAATTGATAAGCCCCCATGCATGAGACATTATTTGTAGTTACCAAAGGAATAATCAATAGCCCTACCATTGTTCCTTCATTATTGCCTCCAGAATCTTTGTAACATCATGCTCAAAAGAACCATTAGTCTCAGAGTTACTATAAAGTCAACTATTCAAAACAATAAAAAAAAAAGAGTTTTTGCAACTTATCATTCCTAAAGAACGTATTCATAAGATGAAAGCATGTCTAAGAAAATCAAAGAAAAAAATAAAATTTGAAAATGAATAATCAAATCAAGGAAATTTATAGCATAAAAAATGAAAAAAGTATATAAAAAAAAATCCATTGTCGTTGGAGGTTTAACAATAAAGAGATAAGCCTGAATATAGGAATTAATACCTGCACCTACCGAACGAGCAAAGAAAATACCAGTTTATTGCTACAACAAATGCTACAGCTAGTGCTAGATCACTGCAACCGCTAAGCAATAAAAAAACATATGATTATGATGCATAGAAAAAAATTATGGATAAAGGTGCTCTTTTCCAAGATAATAAGTATGTACAAGAGATGGTAGAATCCTCATTTAACAATAAATGGATAAGCCCCCATGTAGCAAACCTTATTTGTAGTTACCAAGGGAAAAACGAAATGTCCTCCCATTGCTCCTTCTTCATCATTGACTGCAAAATCTTTGCAACATCGTGCTAAAAAAAACCATTAGTCTAAGAGTTGCTATAAAGTAAACTATTCAAAACACATAAAAAACAATTAAGAGTTTACAACTTATCATTCCTGAAAAACATATAGACAAGATGAAAGTTTGCCCAAGAAAATCGAGGAAAAAAACAAAATTCGAAAATGAATAATCAAATCTAGAAAATTTATAACATAAAAATTAAAAAAAAAACCTAATACTAATGGAGGTTTAACAATATAAAGATAAGGCTTGAATGTAGGGATCCATACCTGCACCTACCGAAGAAGCAATAAAAAATACCAGTTTATTGCTATAGCTACTGCTACTTCTAGTGCTAGATCACTACTACTGCTAAGCAACGAAAAAACATATGATTATGATGCATAGAAAAATATTACTGATAAAGGTGCTATATTTCAAGATAATAAGTATGTACAAGGGACGGTAGAACCCTCCCTTAACAATAAATGGATAAGCCCCCATGCAGGAAACCTTATTTGCAGTTACCCAGGGAAAAATCGATTATCCTCCCATTGCTTCTTCTTCCTCATTGCCTGCAGAACCTTCGCAACATCGTGCTCAAAAGAACCATTAGTACCAAAATTGCTATAAAGTCAACCATTCAAAACAAAACAAAAAATATTTGGAGTTTGCAACTTATCATTCCAAAAAATCATATTAACAAGATGAAAGCATGTCTAAAAAAATCAAGAAAAAAAAATTTAAAACAAATAATCTAATCAAGAAAATTTAAAACATAAAAAATCAAAAAAGTTGAAAAAAATCCAATACTAATAGAGGTTTCACAATGAAAAGATGAGACCGAATATACGAATCCATACCTGCACCTACCGAAGAAGCAACTAAAAATACCAATTTATTGCGGTAGCTACTGCTACTACCAGTGCTAGATCACTATTACTGCTAAGCAACAAAAAAAAATACGATTCGGATGCATATAAAAATATTACTCATAAAGGTGCTATTTTCCACTATAATGAGTATATACAAGGGATGGTAGAATCCTCCCTCAACAACAAATGGATAAGCCCCAATTTAGGAAACTTTATTTGCAGTTACCGAGGGAACAGTCAATTGTCTTGCCGTTGCTCTTTCTTCATTATTGTGCACTGAACCTTTACAACATCGTTCTTAAAAAAACCATTACTAGGAGTTTGCAACTCATCATTCTTAAAAAAAAAAACGTATTAATAAGATGAATATAGGTCCAAGAAAATTGGAAAAAAAATAAAATTAAAAAATAAATAATCAAATCAAGAAAATTTATAACATAAAAAATTGAAAAAGTTGAAAAAAAAAACCAATATCAATGGAGGTTTAACAATACAAAGATAAAGCTCGAATGCAGAAATCCATTCTTGCACCTATCGAAGAAGCAATTAAAAATACCAATTTATTGCTACAGCTACTACTACTGCTAGTGCTAGATCACTACTACAGCTATGCAACGAAAAAACATACGATTGTGATGCATAGAAAAATATTACCGATAAAGTTGCTATTTTAAAAGATAATAAGTATGTACAAAGGACGACAGAACCCTCCCTTAACAATAAAATGATAAGCCCCCATGCAGGAAACCTTATTTGCAGTTACCAAGAGAAAAATCCATTGTCCTCCCATTGCTCCATCTTTATCATTGCCAGTAGAATCTTTGGAACAACGTGCTCAAAAGAACCATTAGTCTCATTGTTGCTACAAAGTAAAGCACTCAAAACACACAAAAAAAAAAAAGGAGTTTGCAACTTATCAATCCTAAAAACCACATTCACACGATGAAAGTATGTCTAAGAAAATCATGGAAAAAATTAAATTTGAAAACGAATAATCAAATCAAGAAATTTTATAACATAAAAAATCAAAAATATTAAAAAAAATCCAATACCAATGGAGGTTTGACAATGAAAAGATGAGACCGAATGTACAAATTCATACCTGCACCTACCGAAGAAGCAACTAAAAATACCAGTTTATTGCTGCAGCTACTGCTACTGCTAGTGCTAGATCACTGCTACCGCTAAGCAACAAAAAAACATACAATTAAGATGCATATAAAAATATTACCGATAAAGTTGCTATTTTTAAAGATAATGAGTGTATAGAAGGGACAACAGAACCTTCCCTTAACAACAAATGGATAAGCCCCCATGCAGGAAACCTTATTTTCAGTTACCAAGGGAAAAATCGATTGCTTGCCATTGCTTCTTCTTCATTATTGCGCGCAAAATCTTTACAACATCGTTCTTAAAAGAACCTTTAGTCTCATAGTTGCTATAAAGTAAACCATTCAAAAAAAAAAAAATTACTAGGAGTTTGCAACTTATCATTCGTAAAGAAACATATTAACAAGATGAATGCATGTCTAAGAAAATTGGAAAAAAATAATATTAAAAAATAGATAATCAAATCAAGAAAATTTATAACATAAAAAATCAAAAAAGTTGAAAAAAAAAACCCAATACCAATGCAGGGTTAACAATACAAAGATAAAGCTTGAATGCAGGAATCCATACCTGCACCTACCGAAGAAGCAATAAAAAATACCAGTGTATTGCTACAGCTACTACTAAGACTAGTGCTAGATTACGGCTACTGCTAAGCAATGAAAAAATATACGATTATGATGAATAGAAAATAATTACCGATAAAGGTGCTATATTTCAAGATAGTAAGTATGTACAAGGGACGGTAGAACCCTCCCTTAGCAATAAATGGATAAGCCCCCATGCAGGAAACCTTATTTGCAGTTACCAAAGGAACAATCAATTGTCCTCCCATTGCTCCTTCTTCATCATTGCCTGTAGAATCTTTGCAACAACGTGCTCAAAACAACCATTAGTCTCAGAGTTACTATAAAGTAAACCACTCAAAATACACAAAAAAAAAATTAGGAGTTTGCAACTTATCATTCCCAAAAAACATATTCACAAGATGAAAGCATGTCTAAGAAAATCGAGGAAAAAAATAAATTTTGAAAATGAATAACCAAATCAAGAAAATTTATAACATAAAAAAAACAAAAAAGTTGAAAAAAATCAATACCAATGGAGGTTTGACAATAAAAAGATAAGCTCGAATGTAGGAATCCATACCTGCACCAAACGAAGAAGCAACAAAAAATACAAGTTTGTTGCTACAGCTACTGCTATGCTAGTGCTAGATCAATGCTACCGCTAACCAACAAGAAAACATATGATTATGATGTATAGAAAAATATGTGTTATTTTCCAAGATAATAAGTATGTACAAGAGATGGTAAAATCCTCCCTTAACAATAAATTGATAAGCCCCCATGAATGAGACCTTATTTGTAGTTACCAAAGAAACAATCAATGGTCCTGCCATTGTTCCTTCATTATTGCCTCCAGAATCTTTGTAACATCATTCTCAAAAGAACCATTAGTTTCAGAATTGATATAAAGTAAACCATTCAAAACAAAACCAAAAATATTAGGAGTTTGCAACTTATCATTCCAAAAAAACATATTCACAAGATGAAAGCATGTCTAAGAAAATTGAGGAAAAAATAAAATTTGAAAATGAATAATCAAATCAAGAAAATTTATAACATAAAAAAACAAAAAAAGTTGAAAAAAATGAATACCAATGGAGGTTTAAAAATAAAAAGATAAGCTCGAATGTAGGAATCCATACCGGCACTAAAAGAAGAAGCAACAAGAAATGCCAATTTGTTGCTACAGCTACTGCTACTGCTACTGCTAGTGCTAGATCAATGCTACCACTAACCAACAAGAAAACATACGATTATGATGCATAGAAAAATATTACTAATAAAAATGCTATTTTCCAAGATAATAAGTATGTACAAGGGATGGTAGAATCCTCCCTTAACAATAAATTGATAAGCCACCATGGATGAGACATTATTTGTAGTTACCAAAGGAACAATCAATAGCCCTACCATTGTTCCTTCATTATTGCCTCCAGAATGTTTGTAACATCGTGCTCAAAAGAACCATTAGTCTCAGAATTGATATAAAGTAAACCATTCAAAAAAAAAAAACAAAAAATATTATGAGTTTGCAACTTATCATTCCTAAAAAACATATTAACAAGATGAAAGCATGTCTAAGAAAATTAAGAAAAAAATAAAATTCAAAAATGAATAATCAAATCAAGAAAATTTATAACATAAAAAATCAAAAAAGTTGAAAAAAATCCAATACCAATGGAGGATTAACAATTAAAAGATAAGACTGAATGTACGAATCCATGCCTGCCCCTACCAAAGAAGCAACTAAAAATACCAGTTTATTGCTGCAGCTATTGCTAATGCTAGTGTTAGATCACTGCTACTGCTAAGCAACAAAAAAACATACGATTAGGATGCATATAAAAATATTACTCATAAAGGTGCTATTTTACACTATAATGAGTATATACAAGGGATTGTAGAATCCTCTCTTAACAATAAATGGATAAGCCCCCATTTAGGAAACCTTATTTGCAGTTGCCAAGGGAACAATCAATTGTCATACCATTGCTTCTTCTTCATTATTGCGCGCAGAATCTTTACAACATCGTTCTTAAAAGAACCACTAGTCTCAGAGTTGCTATAAAGTAAACTATTCAAAAGGAAATACTAGGAGTTTGCAACTCATCATTCCTAAAAAAAACGTATTAACAAGATGAATGCATGTGTTTGAAAATTGTGAAAAAAATAAAATTAAAAAATAAATTATCAAATCAAGAAAATTTATAACATAAAAAATAAAAAAAAACTAAAAAAAAAATCAAATACCAATGGAGGTTTAACAATAAAAAGATAAAGTTTGAATGGAGGAATCCATACCTGCACTTACCAAAGGAGCAACAAAAGATACCATTTTATTGCCACAGCTACTATTACGATTAGTGCTTGATCAATGCTACCGCTAAGCAACGAAAAAACATACGATTATGATGCATAGAAAAATATTACCGATAAAGTTGCTATTTTTAAAGATAATAAGTAAGTGCAAAGGACGACAGAACCCTCCCTTAACAATAAATGGATAAGCCCCCATGCAGGAAACCTTATTTGCAGTTACCAAAGGAAAAAGCGATTGTCCTCCCATTGCTCCTTCTTCATCATTGCCAACAGAATCATTAGAACAACGTGCTCAAAAGAACCGTTAGTCTCGTAGTTGCTACAAAGTAAACCACTCAAAACACACAAAAAAAAAAAATTACGAGTTTGCAACTTATCATTCCTAAAAAACATATTCACAAGATGAAAGCATGTCTAAGAAAATCGAAAAAAAAATAAAATTTGAAAACAAATAATCAAATCAAGAAAATTTATAACATAAAAAATCAAAAAAGTTGAAAAAAATCCAATACCAATGGAGGTTTAACAATGAAAAAATGAGACCGAATGTCCAAATCCATACCTGCACCTACCGAAGAAGCAACTAAAAATACTAGTTTATTGCTGTAGCTATTGCTACTGCTAGTGCTAGATCACTGCTACCGCTAAGCAACAAAAAAACATACGATTAGGATGCATGTAAAAATATTACTCATAAAGGTGCTATTTTTCACTATAATGAGTATATACAAGGGATTGTAGAATCCTCCCTTAACAACAAATTGATAAGCCCCCATTTAGGAAACCTTATTTACAGTTACCAAAGGAACAATCAATTGTCCTGCCATTGCTCCTTCTTCATTATTGCGCGCGGAATCTTTACAACATCGTTCTTAAAGGAACCATTAGTCTCAGAGTTGCTATAAGATAAACCATTCAAAAAAAAAAATTACTAGGAGTTTGTAACTTATTATTCCTAACAAAACGTATTAACAAGATGAATGCATGTCTAAGAAAATTAGGAAAAAATAATATTAAAAAATAAATAATCAAATCAAGAAATTTATAACATAAAAAATGAAAAAAGTTGAAAAAACCCCAATACAAATGGAGGGTTAACAATACAAAGATAAAGCTCGAATGAAGGAATCCATACCTGCACCTGCCAAAGAAGCAATAAAAAATACCAGTTTATTGCTACAGCTACTACTGCTGCTAGTGCTAGATTACTGCTACTGCTGAGCAATGAAAGAACAAACGATTATGATGCATAGAAAAATATTACCGATAAAGATGCTATATTTCAAGATAATAAGTATGTACGAGGGACGGTAGAACCCTCCCTTAACAATAAATGGATAAACCCACACGCAGGAAACCTTATTTGTAGTTACTAAGGGAAAAATCGATTGTCCTCCCATTCCTCCTTCTTCATCATTGCCAGCAGAATCTTTGGAACAGCGTGCCCAAAAGAACCATTAGTCTCATAGTTGCTACAAAGTAAACCACTCAAAAATGACAAAAAAAAATTGGGAGTTTGCAACTTATCATTCCTAAAAAACATATTCACAAGATGAAAGCATGTCTAAGAAAATCGAGGAAAAAATAAAATTTGAAAATGGATAATCAAATCAAAAAAATTTATAATATAAAAAAACAAAAAAGGTTGAAAAAAATCAATACCAATGGAGGTTTAACAATAAAAAGATAAGCTCGAATGTAGGAATCCATACCTGTACCAAAAGAAGAAGCAACAAAAAATGCCAATTTGTTGCTACAGCTACTGCTACTGCTAGTGCTAGATCAATGCTACCGCTAACCAATAAGAAAACATACGATTATGATGCATAGAAAAATATTACTAATAAAAGTGCTATTTTCCAGGATAATAAGTATGTACAAGGGATGGTAGAATCCTCCCTTAACAATAAATTGATAAGCCCCCATGCATGAGACATTATTTGTAGTTACCAAATGAGTAATCAATAGCCCTACCATTGTTCCTTCATTATTGCCTCCAGAATCTTTGTAACATCGTGCTCAAAAGAACCATTGGTATCAGAATTGCTATAAAGTAAACCATTCAAAAAAAAATTATGAGTTTGCAACTTATCATTCCTAAAAAACATATTCATAAGATGAAAACATATCTAAGAAAATCAAGAAAAAAATAAAATTTGAAAACGAATAATCAAATCAAGAAAATTTATAACATAAAAAATCAAAAAAGTTGAAAAAATTCCAATACCAATGGAGGTTTAACAATGAAAAGATGAGACCGAATGTACAAATCCATACCTGCACCTACCGAAGAAGCAACTAAAAATACCAGTTTATTGCTGCAGCTATTTCTGCTGTTAGTGCTAGATCACTACTATCGCTAAGCAACAAAAAAACATACGATTAGGATGCATATAAAAATATTACTCATAAAGGTGCTATTTTCCACTATAATGAGTATATGCAAGGGATTGTAGAATCCTCCCTTAACAATAAAGGGATAAGCCCCAATTTAGGAAACCTTATTTGCAGTTACCAAGGGAACAATCAATTGTCCTACCATTGCTCCTTCTCCATTATTGCGCGTAAAATCTTTACAACATCGTTCTTAAAAGAACCATTAGTCTCAGATTTGCTATAAAGTAAACCATTCAAAAAAAAATCACTAGGAGTTTGCAACTTATCATTCCTAAAAAATTGTATTAACAAGATGAATGCATGTTTTTGAAAATTGAGAAAAAAATAAAATTAAAAAATAAAAATCAAGAAAATTTATAACATAAAAAATCAAAAAAGCTAAAAAATAAATCCAATACCAATGGAGGTTTAACAATAAAAAGATAAAGTTTGAATAAAGATAAAGTTTGAATGGAGGAATCCATACCTGCACTTACCAAAGGAGTAACAAAAGATACCATTTTATTGCCGCAATTAGTATTACGGTTAGTGCTAGATCAATGCTACCGCTAAGCAATGAAAAAACATAAGATTATGATGTATAGAAAAATATTACTCATAAAGGTGCTATATTTCAAGATAATAAGTATGTACAAGGGACAGTAGAACCCTCCCTTAATAATAAATGGATAAGCCCCCATGCAGGAAACCTTATTTGCAGTTACCAAGGAAACAATCAATTGCTTGCCATTGCTTCTTCTTCATTATTGCGCGCAAAATCTTTACAACATCGTTCTTAAAAGAACCTTTAGTCTCAGAGTTGCTATAAAGTAAACCATTCAAAAAAAAAATTACTAGGAGTTTGCAACTTATCATTCGTAAAGAAACATATTAACAAGATGAATGCATGTCTAAGAAAATTGGAAAAAAATAATATTAAAAAATAGATAATCAAATCAAGAAAATTTATAACATAAAAAATCAAAAAAGTTGAAAAAAAAAAACCCAATACCAATGCAGGGTTAACAATACAAAGATAAAGCTTGAATGCAGGAATCCATACCTGCACCTACCGAAGAAGCAATAAAAAATACCAGTGTATTGCTACAGCTACTACTAAGACTAGTGCTAGATTACGGCTACTGCTAAGCAATGAAAAAATATACGATTATGATGAATAGAAAATAATTACCGATAAAGGTGCTATATTTCAAGATAGTAAGTATGTACAAGGGACGGTAGAACCCTCCCTTAGCAATAAATGGATAAGCCCCCATGCAGGAAACCTTATTTGCAGTTACCAAAGGAACAATCAATTGTCCTCCCATTGCTCCTTCTTCATCATTGCCTGTAGAATCTTTGCAACAACGTGCTCAAAAGAACCATTAGTCTCAGAGTTACTATAAAGTAAACCACTCAAAATACACAAAAAAAAAATTAGGAGTTTGCAACTTATCATTCCCAAAAAACATATTCACAAGATGAAAGCATGTCTAAGAAAATCGAGGAAAAAAATAAATTTTGAAAATGAATAACCAAATCAAGAAAATTTATAACATAAAAAAAACAAAAAAGTTGAAAAAAATCAATACCAATGGAGGTTTGACAATAAAAAGATAAGCTCGAATGTAGGAATCCATACCTGCACCAAACGAAGAAGCAACAAAAAATACAAGTTTGTTGCTACAGCTACTGCTATGCTAGTGCTAGATCAATGCTACCGCTAACCAACAAGAAAACATATGATTATGATGTATAGAAAAATATGTGTTATTTTCCAAGATAATAAGTATGTACAAGAGATGGTAAAATCCTCCCTTAACAATAAATTGATAAGCCCCCATGAATGAGACCTTATTTGTAGTTACCAAAGAAACAATCAATGGTCCTGCCATTGTTCCTTCATTATTGCCTCCAGAATCTTTGTAACATCATTCTCAAAAGAACCATTAGTTTCAGAATTGATATAAAGTAAACCATTCAAAACAAAACCAAAAATATTAGGAGTTTGCAACTTATCATTCCAAAAAAACATATTAACAAGATGAAAGCATGCTAACAAAATCCAGAAAAAAATAAAATTTGAAAACAAATAATCAAATCAATAAAATTTATAACATAAAAAATTAAAAAAGTTGAAAAAAATCCAATACCAGTGGAGGTTTAATAATGAAAAGATGAGACCGAATGTAGGAATGCATACCTGCACGTACAAAAGAAGCAACTAAAAATATCAATTTATTGCTGCAGCTACTGCTACTGCTAGTGCCAGATCACTGCTACTGCTAAGCAATAAAAAAACATACGATTAAGATGCATATAAAAATATTACTCATAAAAGTGCTATTTTTCACTATAATGAGTACAAGGAATGGTAGAATCCTCCCTTAAAAACAAATGGATAAGCTCCCGTTTAGGAAACCTTATTTGCAGTTACCAAGAGAACAATCAATTGTCCTGCCATTGCTTCTTCTTCATTATTGCGTGCAAGATCTTTACAACATCGTGCTTAAAAGAACTATTAGTCTTAGAGTTGCTATAAAGTAAATCATTCAAAATAAAAAAAAAATACAAGGAGTTTGCAACTTATAATTCCTCAAAAAATATATTAACAAGATGAATGCATGTACAAAAAAATTGGGAAAAAACTAAAATTCAAAAATAAATAATCAAATCAAAAAAATTTATAACATAAAAAATCAAAAAAGTTGAAAAAAAACCAGTTTACTGCTACTACTACTGTTAATGCTAGTGCTAGATCATTACTACTGTTAAGCAACAAAAAAACATACAATTATGATGCATGAGAAAATATTAGTGATAAAGGTACTATTTTTCAAGATAATAAGTATGTACAAAGGATGGTAGAATCCTCCCTTAATAATAAATGGATAAGCCCCTATGCATGAAACCTTATTTACAATTACCAAAAGAACAATCGATTGTCTTGCAATTGCTCTTCCATCATTGCCTTCAGAATCTTTGCAACATCATCCTTAAAAGAGCCATTAGTCTTATAGTTGCTATAAAGTAAGCCGTAAAACATATATATATATATATAAAGAGTTTACAACTTATCGTTCCTAAAAAATATATTAACAGGATGAAAACATATCTAAGAAAATCGGGAAAAAATACAAAATTTAAAAACGAATAATCAAATCAACAAAAATTATAATATAAAAATTCAAAAAAGCTGAAAAAATCCAACACCAATAGAGGTTTAACAATGAAAAGATAAGCCCCAATGTTGGAATCCATACCTGCACCTACCCAATAAGCAACAAAAAATACCAATTTATTGCCATAGCTGCTGCTACTGCTAGTGCTAGATCACTGCTACCGCTGAGCAACAAAAAAGTATATGATTATGGTGCATGAAAAAATATTACCGATAAAGGTGCTATTTTTCATGATAATAAGTGTGTACAAGGGATGGTAGAATCCTCCCTTAACAAGAAATAGATAAGCCCGCATGCAGAAAACCTTATTTTTAGTTACCAAGCGAACAATCGATTGTCCTGCCATTGTTACTTCTTTATTATTGCCTATAAAATTTTTACACTATCGTGCTCAAAAGAACCATTAGTCTCAAAGTTGCTATAAAGTAAACCAATCAAAACACAAAAAATATATATATATATTAGGAGTTTGCAACTTATCATTCCTAAAAAACACATTAATAAGATAAAATCATGTCTAAAAAACTTGGAAAAAAATGCAAAATTTTAAAATGAATAATCAAATCAAGAAAATTTATAACATAAAAAATTAAAAAAGTTGAAAAAAATCCAATACCAGTGGATGTTTAATAATGAAAAGATGAGACCGAATGGAGGAATGCATACCTGCACGTACAAAAGAAGCAACTAAAAATATCAGTTTATTGCTACAGCTACTGCTACTGCTAGTGCCAGATCACTGCTACCGCTAAGCAACAAAAAAACATACGATTAAGATGCATATAAAAATATTACTCATAAAAGTGCTATTTTTCACTATAATGAGTATATACAAGGAATGGTAGAATCCTCCCTTAACAACAAATGGATAAGCCCCCATGTAGGAAACCTTATTTGCAGTTATCAAGAGAACAATCAATTGTCCTGCTATTGTTCCTTCTTCCTTATTGCGTGCAGGATCTTTACAATATCGTGCTTAAAAAAACCATTAGTCTTAGAGTTGCTATAAAGTAAATCATTCAAAATAAAAAAGAAAAAATACAAGGAGTTTGCAACTTATAATTCCTAAAAAAATATATTAACAAGATGAATGCATGTTTAAGAAAATTGGGAAAAAATAAAATTCAAAAATAAATAATCAAATCAAAAAAATTTATAACATAAAAAATCAAAAAAATTGAAAAAAAATCAGTTTATTGCTACTACTACTGCTAATGCTAGTGCTAGATCACTACTACTGTTAAGCAACAAAAAAACATACAATTATGATGCATGAGAAAATATTAGTGATAAAGGTACTATTTTTCAAGATAATAAGTATGTACAAAGGATGGTAGAATCCTCCCTTAATAATAAATGGATAAGCCCCTATGCATGAAACCTTATTTACAATTACCAAGGGAACAATCGATTGTCCTGCCATTGCTCTTTCATCATTGCCTTCAGAATCTTTGCAACATCATGCTTAAAAGAGCCATTAGTCTTAGAGTTGCTATAAAGTAAGCCATAAAACAAATATATATATATATATATATATATATTAAGAGTTTACAACTTATCGTTCCTAAAAAATATATTAACAGGATGAAAACATATGTAAGAAAATCGAAAAAAATACAAAATTTAAAAACGAATAATCAAATCAACAAAAATTATAACATAAAAATTGAAAAAAGCTGAAAAAAATCCAATACCAATAGAGGTTTAACAATGAAAAGATAAGCCCCAATGTTGGAATCCATACCTGCACCTACCCAATAAGCAACAAAAAATACCAATTTATTGCCATAGCTGCTGCGACTGCTAGTGCTAGATCACTGCTACCGCTAAGCAACAAAAAAGTATATGATTATGGTGCATGAAAAAATATTACCGACAAAGGTGCTATTTTTCATGATAATAAGTGTGTACAAGGGATGGTAGAATCCTCCCTTAACAAGAAATAGATAAGCTCGCATGCAGAAAACCTTATTTTTAGTTACCAAGCGAACAATCGATTGTCCTGCCATTGTTACTTCTTTATTATTGCCTATAGAATCTTTACACTATCGTGCTCAAAAGAACCATTAGTCTCAAAGTTGCTATAAAGTAAACCAATCAAAACACAAAAAAATATATATATTAGGAGTTTGCAACTTATCATTCCTAAAAAACACATTAATAAGATGAAATCATGTCTAAAAAACTTGAAAAAAAATGCAAAATTTTAAAATGAATAATCAAATCAAGAAAATTTATAACATAAAAAATCAACAAAATTGAAAAAAAAAATTCAATACCAATGGAGGTTTAACAATAAAAAGAAAAGCCAGAATGTAGGAATCCATACCTGCACGTACGAAAGAAGCGACAAAAAATATCGGTTTATTGCTACAGCTACTGCTACTGTTTGTGCTAGATCACTACTACTGCCAAGCAACAAAAAAAACATATGATTATGATGCATGAAAAAATATTAGTGATAAAGGTAATATTTTTTAAGATAATAAGTATGTACAAGGGATGGTAGAATCCTCCCTTAACAATAAAAGGATAAGCCCCCATGCAGAAAACCTTATTTGCTGTTACAAAGAAAACAATCGATTGTCTTGCCATTACTCCTTCTTCATATTTACTTGCAGAATCTTTGCAAAATCGTGCTAAAAAATACCATTAGTCTCATAGTTGCTATAAAGTAAATCATTCAAAATAAAAAAAAAATATTAGCAGTTTGTAACTTATCATTTCTAAAAAACATATTAACAAGATGAAAGCATCTCTAAGAAAATCAAATTAGAAAATGAATAATCAAACCAAGAAAATTTATAACATAAAAAATTTAAAAAGTTGAAAAAAATTCAATACCAATGGAGGTTTAACAATAAAAAGATAAGCCCGAATATAGGAATCCGTACTTGCACCTACTGAAGAAGTAACAAAAAATACAAGTTATTGCTACAGCCACTGCTACTGCTGGTGCTAAATCACTAATACCGCTAAGCAACAAAAAAACATGCGATTATGATGCATAAAAAAATATTACCGATAAAGGTGCTATTTTTCAAGAGCCTTTTGAGCTCATCAATAAATATACTAACAGGGGCCACCGTTTTGGTAAAACAGAAAAGAGCCTTTTGAGCATTTCACCATCTCTAAACCATTGTAACATGTGAAAAAACTAATAGAAAGATCAACAGAAAGTCAAAAATGAATATCAAGAATAAGAAACAAAAGTTCAGGCTCGAAATAGGCAACAAATATATCCGATATAATTTAACGAAAAACATCTATGTAGAGAAGTCAAGAAGATTTTACAAAATCACAATTGTAGAGTAGTGAAGATAGATTTTACAGAAAAAGTCTCCATAGAGGATCCAATACACAAATTTTACAAAAATCATCTCCATAAACAAGTTGACAGAGATATCCCAACCAGCAAAGAGCATGCTGCTTAAAAGAATGTAACAGTTAAAGAATTTTTTCAGGTATAACTAATAGCAAGCATAAAAGCATTGATAAAGTGGCCATAAGTGAGAACCCTTGAAATTTTTTAGGAGAGCAATAGGAAAAGTTACCTTGGGTCGACAATAATAAAACTTTGTGACATACTCTGTTAGGAGAACACATAGTTTAGCAGCAATAATATCACTAACTTCTGGAGCTTTAAATGAGAAAAAGATTTTTTCTATCATATAAAAGCCACCTAACAAAGAGATGTAACTTGAATTCCATAGAAATGAATATTAAAATAGGAAAAATATTGTCTAGAATAACCGAATCTAAATTCAATATCAAGAAAAAAAAATCGGGTTCTTTCTCTGGATGCTCCACTTACGGTTATGCAATACTACAATATTTCCATTCTAATCACTGAGTAACGTAACCTGTAAACGCTAACTCTAATTAGAAAATATGATGCATATTTAAACTGCTATTCCATCTAAACTGTTACAGCAATGGCTACTGCTGCCCTACTGCCTATTGCATCTAAATTACTACTACTATTGCCTACAGCATCTAAACTACAACTGCTATACTGCCGCTGTTGTACTCCTATCATGCTAAAGCTATGCTGCTATACTGCTACTACTGCTACACTGGTAGACTGCCATACTGTTATACAAATGTTTAAAATGCAACTAAAACACTTATCGCAGGTCATGTTTCACAAGAATGACTCACCTTATCAACAAATATATTGACAGGGGCTAGCTTGCTCGCAAAGCAGAAAAAAGCCTTTTGAGCTTTCCATCATCTCCAAACCACTGTGACATGTGAGGAAAGTAACATTGAAGAAGAATAAGAAAATGATGAGGTAATCAAAAAGATTAGCAGAAAGTCAAAAATGAATATCAAGAATAAGAAACAAAAGTTCAAAAAATGTATGGCTCGAAATAGCTATAAAATATATCTGGTAGAATTTTTTAAAAAACATCTATATAAAGAAGTCAACATAACAGAGTCATGGCTGTACAGTAGTCAAGATAAATTTTACAGAAAGAATCTCAACAAAGGATCTAAGACAAAGATTTTATAGAAATCATTTCTATAGGCAAGTTGACGGAGATATTCTTCCCAGCAAAGAGCATGCTGCTCAAAAGAATGTAACTATTGAAGAGTTTTCTCAAGCATAACTAACTAGTATGCTTAAAAGCATCAATGAAAAGGCCATAAGTAAAACCCATCTTGAAGTTTTTTAGGAGAGCAATAGGAAAAGTTACCTTTGGTTGACTGTAATAGAACTTTGTAACATACTCTATTAGGAGAACATATAATACAGCAGCGATGATATCACTGACTCCTAGAGCTCCAAATGACAAAAAGATTTTTTCTGCCATATGAAAGCCACCCAACAAGGAGATGTAACTTGAATTCCATAATAATGAATATTAAAATAAGAAAAATATTATATAAAATAACGAAATCTAAATTCAATCTCAAGAAAAAGAATCGACCTTTGGATACCTTCTCTCGATATTCTATTCATGGTTATGCAATGTTGTAATATTTTCATTCTGATCATAGAGTAACTTAACCATAAACTGCTACTACTACTATCGGGTGCATCTAAACTGCTATTGCCATTGCCTCCTCCTGCATCTAAACTGCAAATGCTATACATTACTACTATACCACTACTGTTGCACTACTATCCTGCCACAGCTATGCTGCTACACTGCTGCTGCTGTTGTTACACTGCGATACCACCACACCACTGATATATAAAATGCAGCTGAAACGCTTACTCAGGTCATGTTTTCACATAAGAGACTCACTTAATCAACAAATATAATGACAGGGACTAGCTTGTTAGCAAAAAGAGAAAAGAGTTTTTGAAGCTTTTTAGCATCTCCAAATCACTATAACATGTGAAGAAAGTAACATAGAAGAAGAACAAAGAAATGATGAGGAATTCAAGAAAATCAGCACAAAGTCAAAGTTGAATATCTGGAATAAGAAACAAAAGTTCAGAAAACTTAAGACTCAAAACAGCCAACAAATATATCTGGTGGAATTTTACAGAAAACATCAATTAGAGAAGTCAAGATAGATTTTACAGAATCTTAGTTGTAGAGTAATCAAGATAAATTTTACAGAAAAAATCTCCATAAAGGATCTAAAACAAAGATTTTATAAAAATCATCTTCATAGACAAGTTGACGGAGATATTCCTCCCAGCAAAGAGCATGCTGCTCAAAAGAATGTAATTATTGAAGAGTTTTCTCAGGCATAACTAACTAGCAACCTTAAAAGCATCGATAAAGAAGCCATAAGTGAAAACCATCTTGAAGTTTTTTCGGAGAGCAATAGGAAAAGTTTCCTTGGGTCGACTGTAATAGAACTTGGTAACATACTTTGTTAGAAAAACACATAATACACCAGCGATAATATCACTTACTCCTCAGCTCCAAATGAAAGAGATTTTTTCTGCTAAAGAAAAGCCACCTAAGAATGAGATGTAACTTGAATTTCGTAGAAATGAATATTAAAATAAGAAAAACATTGTATAGAATAACAAAATCAAAATTCTATATTAAGGAAAAGAATTAACCTTCGGGTGCCTTCTCTAGGTACTCCACTCACGATTATGCAATGCTGCAATATTTTCATTCTCATCATAGAGTAGCTGAACCTCTAGATGCTGACTGTAATTAGAAAATAAGATGCCATTCTAAACTGCTACTCCATCTAAACTGCTGCTGCGATGGCTATTGCTGCCCCATCTAAACTACTACTGCCATTGCCCCCATCTAAACTGCTACTGCTACTGCTTACTGCCTACTGCATCTAAATTACTACTGCTACTGCCTACAGCATCTAAACTACAACAGTTATACTCCTATTGCTATACTGCCACTGCTGTACTCCTATCCTGCTAAAGCTATGCTGCTATACTACTACTTCTGCTGTTACACTGGTATACTGCCATACTGCTATATAGATGTATAAAATGCAGCTAAAAAACTTACTGCAGGTCATGTTTCTCATCAACAAATATACTGATAAGGGCTAGCTTGCTGGCAAAGCATAAAAGCGTCTTTTGAGCTTTCCACCATCTCCAAACCACTGTAACATGTGAAAAAAGTAACAAACAAGGAAATAATGAGGCAATCAAAAAGATCAGCAAAAAGTCAAAAATGAATATCAAGAATAAGAAACAAAAATTCAGGCTCAAAATAGCTAACAAATATATTAAGTGAAATTTAACAAAAAAGCGTCTATGTAGAGAAGTCAAGATAGATTTTATAGAGTCAGGGTTGTAGAGTAGTGAAGATAGATTTTACAGAAAAAATCTCCATAGAGGATCCAATACAGAGATTTTAAAGAAATCATCTCCATAAACAAGTTGATAGAGATATTCCTCCCAATAAAGAGCATGCTGCTCAAAAGAATGTAACAATAGAAGAATTTTTTTAGGTATAACTAACTAGCAAGCTTAAAAGCATTAGTAAAGAGGCCATAAGTGAAACCCATCTTAAAGTTTTTTAGGAGAGCAATAGGAAAAGTTACCTTAGGAGAACACGTAATACAGCAACGATAATATCACTAACTCCTAGAGCTCCAAATGATAGAGATTTTTTCTGCTACAGAAAAGCCACCCAACAGGGAGATGTAACATGAATTCTGTAGAAATGAATATTAAAAATAAGAAAAACATTGTACAGAATAACAAAATCAAAATTTTGTATCAAGAAAAAGAATCAACCTTCGGATGCTTTTCATGGACACTCCACTTTATGCAATGCTGCAATATTTTTATTCTAATCATAGAGTAGCTGAACCTCTAGATGCTGACTCTAATTAGAAAATAGGATCATATTTACATTGCTATTCCATCTAAACTGGTATTGTGATGGCTACTGCTGCCCCATCTAAACTGCTAGTGCTACTGCCAACTGCATTTAAACAGCAATTGCTATACTCCTACTACAATACGGCTGCCGCTGTACTACTATCCTGCTACTGTTATGCTGCAATGCTGCTACTGCGGGTGTTACACTGCTATGCTGCCATACTGCTATACTCATATATAAAATGCAGGTAAAACACTTACCACATGTCATGTTTCATAGGAGTGACTCATCTCATCAACAAATATATTAACAAGGGCTAGCTTTCTGTCAAAGGAGAAAATAGCCTTTTAAGCTTTCCAACATTGACGAACCACAACATGTGAAGAAAGTAACATAGAAGAAGAACAAGGAAATGATGAGACAATCAAGAAGATCGGCAGAAAGTCAAAGTTGAATATCTAGAATAAGAAACAAAAGTTTAGAAAAAGTATGGTTCGAAATAGCCAACAAATATACCCCGTGGAATTTTATGAAAGACATTTATGTAAAGAAGTCAAGATAGATTTTACAGAATCAGGGTTGTAGAGTAGTCAAGATAGATTTTACAGAAAAAATTTCTATAGAGGATCCAACACAGAGATTTTACAGAAATCATCTCCATAGACAAGTTGACAGAGATATTCCTCTTGTAACAGTTGAAGAGTTTTTTCAGCATAACTAATTAGCAAGCTTAACAGCATCAAGAAAGAGGCCATAAGTGAAACCCATCTTGAAGGTTTTTAGGAGAGCAATAGGAAAAGTTACCTTGGGTTGACAGTAATAGAACTTCGTAACATACTCTGTTAGGAGAATACATAGTACAATGGCGAAAATATTACTAACTCGTGGAGCTCCAAATGAGAAAGAGATTTTTTCTGCCACATAAAAGCCACCCAACAAGGAGATGTAACTTGAATTCCATAGAAATGAATATCAAAATAAGAAAAACATTGTCTAGAATAACCAAATCTAAATTCAGTATCAAGAAAAAGAATCAACCTTTTGGGTGCCTTCTCTGGATACTCCACTTATGGTTATGCAATGCTGCAACATTTCAATTCTGATCACAGAGTGGCTGAAACTCTAGATGCTGACTCTAATTAGAAAATAGGATGCATATCTAAACTACTACTCCATCTAAACTGCTACTGCAATGGCTACTGTTGCCCCATCTAAACTGCTACTGCCACTGCCTACAGCATCAAAACTCCTATTGCTACTAACACGATGAATTCTGAAAGCAAATCTTACACCTTGAAGTAGCATATAATCCATGGAAGGATCTTTCTCTGTTGTGGCCTTCGATTAAAGTTCAATAGCTACTCTCTTCATGTACTTCTCTGCCAATTTGACTGAACCAAACTTAATCTGCAGCATGCAGTGGTCAAATCTTACACCAAGTTAAAAAAAAAAAAAATGCTCTAGGAGTGTTGGAGGCTACCAGGAAATATAAAAGAAAAATAAAACAATGAGTAACCTGAAGAATTTGTATCTTGGCACTACAGAGCAGGTAAAGCTAACCAGTAAATGGTAAGTTGACACAATGACTTATGACTTTTTTCTATGCACATCTGGATAGATCCATCACTTCCTAGAGAAACCAAGTATTGTTGAATCGCTTCAGAAAACATCCAAGACTTGATAAAGCTAAGGCAGTTGTAGTTTGTTTATGAATTAACATGTATTTCTTTTCCCCCCTATCACTGTCTGAAACTTTCTAGCTTATTCTGATACCTTTTCATATAAGAACCTATTGGAAGCACGCATAGCAAAGAAAAAAAATATAATGTGCAGTTTCAATTTTTGAATTTCAACCTTAAGTGGATAACAAGCTACATGAAGCATCCTCTGTACAGCCAAGTCAGTGTTCTTTCGTGGGAGAAATGACTCGAACAAACACAAATATGATGTAGAGTTATTTCATGTTCTGAAACTGTAGCAATACTTCCTATGCTCATGCTTTAACATTTCATTCCAAGAAATTAGAAAGCATCACTCACCTTGCTAATCATCCCATTGTCAAGCATCTAATCTGTGGGGATTTGAAATTCCTTGCAGTTGTGCATCAAGGAGTCTTTAGTTCTGAGAGGGTTGTAGACAGTACGTTCCATCCCATCAATGCGAATAAAACTTTTATGCACTTACAACTTGGGAAGATTGGTTTTCAGAGATTATAAAGGGGAAAAAAGGGAAAAAGCAATGTTACAATAGTATTAGGTTCTTACTTCTCAGGTGAAGCAACCATTTTTTTAAGTGCAATATCACAAGGCATTCTTGGGTCATCCTCGCTGTAAGAAACTTCATATTCCAATTTCTTTAAATCTCTGTATCTGAATACTGGTTCTCTCAAAGTCTCTACCATCTTCTCTGGCCAATCAAAGAGCTTTAGCACTGCCCTTTCATCCACTGTCACAAGGATTCAACCAAAATGAGGACCACAAGAAAACTGCAGTGATTTTCACAAAATAGTACAATCATCTCTAGAAACCTCAAGCAAGCATGAAGCTCAAATGTTTATATGTCATTAGACCATGTTAACATATTTGGCATGCCAACTTATAAACAAATGTACTACAGCAATCAGTTTAATTGTCTTCAGGACATCTGCAAACAAACATACAACTTACCAGAAAGCAAAGTTCATCATCAAGCCACTTCACAAATTCCACAACATCTTCAATGTTTTGATAATCTGCATTATTGACCTCTCTTATTAGTGAGTTCACAAATTTCCCTTGAGTTTCAACATCAACCTTTATCTACACAAAAAGATACAGATTAAAAACAGTGAGGATCTGAAATTACTGTAAATTTTGAATGGGTAAAATCTAAATAAAGAGCAATTCAAATAGAAACTTTTTCCATGCTTAATTTGGTAAGGAAGAAGAGAAGCAGCCTCTTTAGTCCTGGCATGCTATAAAATATTAAAAATTCTTCTTGGCCTGTCTTTACTTGGTAAAGAGATAAAGCCTGGATGTCATACAAAACCAGACAAAACAGTGGTTTATTCCACTCAAGATGGATACAATAATGTCCTCAATGTATCAAAAGTGAGTTGTAATGCTAAGGATGATTTCTTTACCTTTGCCACTGTGGTATTACCTTAATAAACGGTGCAGGATTCTGAAATGACAACTTTTCACTCAAAAATCAAGAGCTGATTGAGCTTGATTTTCTCCAAACTAGATATGCTTCTAGTTTGGTTCTAGCAAACTTGCTCAGTTTGCTCAGCATTATTAATATCAACTCCTTTTGGTGGCCACCATTATCCTTAAAACCTTCCCCTGCTCCATTCTATAGCCATAATTAGAAGTTTCTAATCAAGCGCAATCAAATTCAATTACTTAAGCAATCAAGTTTAGAAACCAAATTTTGAGATAACAGCATTCAAATCCTCTCTTTATCCTTAAAACCTTCCCCTGCTCCATCCTATAATCAGTAATCAAAAGTTTCTAATCAAGCACAATCAAATTCAATGACTTAAAAGCACCCAAATTAAAAAACCAAATTCTGAGATAACAACCTTCAAATCCTCTCTATATAGGAAAACCTTCCCCTGCTCCATTCTATAATCAGTAACCAAAATTTTCTAATCAAGCACAATCAAATTCAATCACTTAAGCAACCAAATTCCGAGATAACAACTTTCATATCCTCTGTATATAGCACATTATCCCTAAAACCTTCCCTGCTCCATTCTCTAACCAGTAATCAAAATTTTGTTATCAAGCACAATCAAATTCAATCGCTTAAGCAACCAAATTAAGAAACCAAATTCTAAGATAACAACATTCAAATCCTCTCCGTATAGCAGCATAGAAGAACATACCAGACAAAATCTCCCAACTAATGGACGCCTTCATGATCAAATAGCCAAATCGCACAGCCCATTCTGAAAGACTAACAAAATAATTTGAGTTATAACCGTCAAATTTCTCCAAAATTTCTACCTATGATTTTTCCTCTCAAACTTTCTCTCTAAATTTCTCCCTCTCTAACTCATCTCTCATTTCTCTTCCAATCTATGCAATTTACAGTATGAGCACACAACGGTCACATTATCGTTATAAGCATTAAATTTTGAAAATCAACATAACGGTATTGATCCAACGTTGAGCATTTGCCATTGGTAAGAAAACACTCCTGCGAGTGCGCGTGCACGTGACCTTTCCCCACCGGTTCGGGTCGAGTATCCTTCAAGCCATGCCTTCTTCCCTGCATAGAAACGGCCTCGCGTTCGCTAACCAGAGGGGGAAGAGAGAGGCATGGTCTTCTATGCAGACTAATATCTCTCCACTCGTGACTGCGACGAAAAGAGAGAAACATCCCCGTATCAAGCACTACAATAGGCGTGGATAGCAGGGGGTTTCTAATTCAGGGAGAAGTTCAAGGTTGCTTTTGCGTGCATGTAAGTGAAATTCAAGGAGGAAGGCTACTGTAGTCATGCTGTGTACGTGCGCAGCTCATATAGCCAAATTACTATCCTCTGTGGTTTACCTTACTGAACAGACTGGTTTATCCCAATAGTTTCACGCCAAGTATTGAAGTTTTTTATATCCTTGCATTTTAAAAGAGTTGAAAAAGAAAATGTGAAATGGTAAGGTTTTTTAACATGTGGAGTTGGTGGAATATAAATCTTGAGAATTCTGAGCTTAAACGGGGAGATATGTGTGATATATGTTATAATTTAGTGTATAAAATATGTACATATTTATGTATGTGTATACATGTATTTTTAAATGTATGAGCATGTAAGCACTAGCATGCATACTTTATTAACAATTGTATAAAGTAAAATGAAAACATCCATTTTAATTTGAAATATTAATTCCAAAAAAATAATTAAAAATTGATGATGTATTTTACTTGAATATAATCAAAGATATGAGATTTATGAAAAAAAAAATTGAGTTCTTTCGAGCAATAGATCCATAATTTTGGATTCAATATCTCAGATAAATAATTTTATTTTATTTTATTTTATTTTATTTTATAAACTTAATAAAAATAATAATTAAAAATATATAAAAATATATATTTTTTATTTTAATATATATTTATTTTTTATTTTAATAAAAAATTTTCTTATTGAATGATAACTTATAAACTCCTCAAATGTTTGAAATGAACTATATAATAACTGCAGAGAGAATATTAATTTTATTAACACAGTATAGTAAACCGTATTTTCTATAAAAAAAAAGAATAAGAGTAAAAAATTAAAAATATTCAAAAAAATTAATATATATATGTAAGAAAAAAATTTTAAAAATTAAAGTAACTAAAATAAAATACAAAAATGAGTAAAAAAATCCACCAAAAATAAAAACAATAAATCAATAAAAACAAACAAAATTTAAAAAAGAAAATAGTAAAAAAATAATATATATATATATATATATCTCAAAACAATTATAAAATGTACAATTTAAAAAAACGCATATCTTTGGAGGCAAGAGAAAGAGATAAAGAAAAAATAACATAAAATTATTTTCCTAGTAATTATAAAGATATTATCCAAATTTTGTTAAAAAAACGCAAAAAACCTTAAAATGTCCAAAATACAAAAAATACAAAACACAAAAGAAAAGGACAAAAATTCAAAAAAAATAAAAAATAAAAATCATAAGACACTTTTCATAAACAAAAAAAGAAAAGAAAAGAAAATTAAAAATTTAAAAAAATCAAATACAATAAAAAATCCAAAAAAAAAAAGGTTACTAGAAGAAAATAAGAGAAAGAAATTAAAAATGCACAATAAAATTATAATATATATATATATACACATATATATGTAAGAAAAAAAAGAGTTTAAAAAATTCAACAAAAATCATGACAATTTATATAAAAAAAAGATAATAGTAAAAAAAACAAAACAAAAGTCATTGCCAAACAAGAACATAGATTTTGTTGGAAACAAATAGTAAAAAATAAAATAAAATAAAAAATAAAAACAAAGAAAAAACATATCAACAAAAATCATAAAAAATAAAAAGGAAATAAAATATCATAAAAATCTAATAAAATAAAATAAAATCCAAAATGTAAAGAAATTAAAAAATTAAAAGATTAAAAGATTAAAAAACTTAAAAAATGAAAAATAACGAATGACAAAAAATAATGTAAAATAATTTAAAACAATTCTTGCATCTAGACCTTAGACCTCTAAACCCAAGACTAAAGACCCTAAACCTTAAACTCTAATACTCTAGATTGTAAACCCTAAACCCTAGATCTTAAACCTAGACATAGACCCTAAACCATATATCATAGATCTTAAACCCTAGAACTTGAACCTAGACCCTCGTTCCTAAAGTTTAGATCCTAAAACTCTAAACCTTAACACTAACCTTAAAACCTACCCTAAACCCTATACCCTAGTCCCGAAGACCTTAAACCCTAAATCTGAAATGCTAGACCCAGGACACCATAATCTTAAAACTTAGACCCTACACTCTAGAACCCTACACCTAAGACCTAAAACCTAGACCTTGAACCTTAGATCTTAAACCTTACACCTTAGACTATGGACCTTAGACCTCAAATCATAGACCCTAAATTATACCCTATATGTTAGACCCAGATTATGCTATACGCTAGACCCTAGATTATACCTTATACTGTAGAACTTAGACCCTCAAACCCTAAATTAATAAACCCTAAAACTTCCACTTTGGACCCTAGGCCTTAAACTTCAATTCCAAGACATTAAAACCATAAAATAGTAAAATCTAAAATCTAGACCGTAAACCCAAAACCTTAGATCAAACCCTAAAGTCTTACATCTTTAACACAGACCAGAGACCATAAACCATAAACTCAAGACCTCATAACGCTAACCCTAAGGCCAAAACTCTAGGCAGTGCACCCAACATGCTATACCCAGATCCTAAAATCTTAAATCCTTAAAACCCTAAAATCCTAAAACACTAGACCCCTAACCCTAAAGTTGAAAACCTTAGACCTTAAAACCTTAGGTCTTACAATTTTAAACCCTAAACCCTAGGCCCTAGACCTTAGACCAAAGACCCTACACCTTAAGTCCTGGATTCTAGACTTTAGACCCTAAAACACTTGACACTAAGCCCTAGACTTCCTAAACCTAGATCCTAGACCCTAATTCCTAAACCTGGACCATAGAAGTAGACCTTAAATTCTAAACCCTAGAACACTAGATGCTAGATTCTAGACCCCACACCCTACCTTAAAACTCAAGATTCTAGATCCTAAACCATACTTTAAAACCCAAGAATCTTAAAACCTAAAGCCTAGACCCTATACCTTAGACCATAGACTATTTTAGACCGTAGACCTTAGACCCTTGACCTTACACCCAACCTTAAAACCCAAAAATCTTGGACCTTAAACCTTAGAGCCTAGATCCTAGAATCTATACTCTAAATCCTAAACTATATACCTTGAACCTTAAACCCCAGACCGTATACCTTTAACTCAAGACCCTTAAACCCTGTCAGCCTTAGACTTAAACACCCTAAAACTAGTCCATAGACCAAGGACCTTAGATCATGGATCCCAATACCCTAGACCTCTTCCTTAGACCCTAAACCTTAAACCCTAGAATTTTGAACCCTAGACTCTAGACTTAGATCCTAAAACATAAAAACTGTTAAACCTTAAAATCTTAGAATTTGGACTCTAGAACCAAGACCTTAGATTCTAAAACTCTACACCTTAAAATCCTAGAATCCTAAAACTTGGACCCTAAAACTGATACCCTAGACTTTAAAACTTAGATCCTAAACACCAAAGCTTAGACCCTAGATCATAAACCCTGGACCTTAGACCCTAATTTCTAAACCATAAAACTTGGATCTTAAAGTCTCTAGACCCCATACCTTAGACCAAAACCCTAGATGATTGACCTTAAACCATAGATCCTGAATCGTAAACCCTAAAGGCCTATCCATACACCTTAAACCACCCTACACTAAATCTTAAACCCTAAAACCATATAATAAACCCTAAACCTAAAGTTAATACCTTAAAACCTTAAATCCTAAAGTTAATATCTTAAACTCGAAAACCCTACCATAAGCCCATGGACCTTAGACCCCAATCCCTAAACTCTAAACCTTAGAACCTTAGACCATGACCCTAGACCTTCTAACCACATACCTAAGGCCCTAGAACTTTTACTCGTAACTCTAGAAACTAGACATTAGATCCTAGATCCTAAACCCTAAATCCTAGGCCCTAGAAACTTAACCTTAAATTTTGGACCTTAAACAATAATTCTTAAGTCGTAGACATTAAACCCTAGTTATTAAACCCTAAACATTAGACCGTAGACCCTAAAAATGATAGATCTAAGATCTTAGACCTAGACCTAGACTATGGTTACTACTAGATTACTGTTACTATTACTGTTACTACTACTGTAAGATTACTGCTATTACGACTCCTAAATAACTGCTGCGACTACTGTCAAATTACTGCTAGTATAAGATTACCAGATTAGTGCTACTATTACTACTAGATTAGTACTACTAAATTACTACTACTTTCACTGCTAGATTACTACTACTTGTAGATTACTATTATTATAACCACTAGTTTATTGCTACAGCTACTATTGCTACTACCACTGCTAAGCAACAAAAAAACATACAATTAAAATGCATAGAAAAATATTATTGATAAAGGTATTATTCTCCAAGATAATAATTATATACAAGGGATGGTAGAATCCTCTCTTAACAATAAATGGATAAGCTCCTATATAGGAAACCTTATTTGCAGTTACCAAGAGAACAATCGATTGTCTTACCATTGCTCCTTCTTCATCATTGCGTGCAGAATCTTTGCAACATCATGCTCAAAAGAACCATTAGTCTCAGAGTTACTATCAAGTAAACCATCTAAAACAAATATACATATACATATATATATATATATATTAAGAGTTTGTAACTTATCATTCCTAAAAAACATATTAATAAGATCAGTGCTACCGCCAAGCAACAAAAAAACATACGATTATGATGCATAGAAAAATATTTCCGATAAAGGTACTACTTTCCAATATAATAAGCATTATTAAGGGATGGTAGAATCCTCCCTTGACAATAAAATTTATAACATAAAAAAACAAAAAAGTTGAAAAAAATCAATACCAATGGAGGTTTAACAATAAAAAGATAAGCTCAAATGTAGGAATCCATACCTGCACATAAACAATCAGTTCTTGTTCGGATAGTGCAATTTTTTTAACTACTAGTCCTTCTCCATCATTGTCCTCAAAATCTTCACAACATCGATATCAAAACAAGTATTTGTCTATAATATGCTATAAAGTATCCATGTGCCAATTCGTAAGAAAAGGATTATAGGGAGAATTCCTTACTTTTCTTCTAGTATAAATAATTAAGAGAAAGTGCAGCTTGTACCTCAGCAAAGTACTAGTTCTTTATATGTTGTTGCTCAGAATGGACAAACAAAATCAACACTGGTGTCTACATCTTCAAGATCTGCATCTGCATCCAAGTCATCAAGATCCATGCTGCTTCTTGTTAATGTCACCCCTAAGCTTTGGGACTTCAGTAGTCTTCCTCGCTTCCTATATTACTGATAGTAGTACTTCTTTAATGCTTTGCAACGGGTTATTTACATCGTGACTTTACCAGCTTCCTCCTTTCGTTAGCTTTATAGGCAACTTCTTTAAGAACCATAAATCAGTTTTCATTTCATGGATAGTTAATCTTCGTAAAACAAGTAGTTCAATTAATCTAAATTTATTGAAATACATTTTTTGATTGTTCACTACCTACTAATAACATATTTTCTAAAGAAACAATCATGCCTACAATGAATAAGTTCTAATTACTTTCATTCCAATTGTTTGCTTTCAGACAGTTTTGGGTTAAGTATATTCTTTAATGAGAAAAAATATACTGACCTAATTGAGTTAAACTTTATTTTGTTGCTTCCTCGATTTTTGATAACTCAGCAATCAAGCTCCTATTCATCTATGCAAGCCAATAGAAAAAATTACCGTTTCAAGATTTACGACAAATAGCGAAGACAAAGGATGCTTGCACTTCACATAAACTCGAACGTAATCTAGGATTGTGTAATGGATACGGAGTATCCGCTGCTAAGACCAATAAGAAGATATCTCATTATTTTAAGTGACATAATTCTATCTACTTTTAATGGAGGAAAGGAACTTGAGAGTTTGAATATGATAAATAGCAATTGCCTTCGTGAAGTTTTTTTGGGTTAGCAGGATCTTCAAACGGATAACCACCAACTAGCATCACGTGTATGGTCACCCTACAAGACCAAACATCTGCAATCTAAATATTGCTCCAGGGTTAGATACAGAACACATCGATCAAAGAACAACAAAGGACAACGAAGAGGAAAATGATATAAAAAAAATGCAAAGAATTAAATATATAACTTTGCCATCGTATTCTCTTTTCTTTTGGATAGGACCTTAGGTGTTATGTAAGTTAGTGTTCCTATAGTAGATTTTGGTTAAGAGCACGACATTGCTGATTACAAAATCACATAAATACAATAAATAAAGAGGTTATAATTGAACATGATCTCCCTTATAGTCCTATGGCATTCATAATCTGAAAATTACCTTTGAATGCCCAAAATCACATATCTTGATACTAGGAGCTGCATTACCATCCTGTAGGGTATTTTGTAGCTTAAGATCTCTATGGCTAATCTGCTGTAAGAAATAAATCTTTATGCTAGATGGATTACGAGAGAAAGAAAAGCAGAATAAATTAAAGAGAAAGGCCAATTGAAACCAAAAAGATGATGGTTGAAGTTCAAACCATTAAATGGTAATAAGTCACTTCCCGTATTAGTTGGTAAGAGAAAAACCTTACTAGTAGAAACTAAATAAAGAAATTAAGAAACAAAAGAGTAAACTTTCATGTTCCATAAAACATATAGGGTTAAGAGAAATTTGACTATATAAATAAATTACTGAATATGGTATGCTCACCTCTTTACATTACCTCATCCTCCCTAAATCTACTCGCACAGCATATCCTTTGGAAGAGTTCTCCTACCACAGCATACTCCATGATAATGACTAGAAGAGTAGGAGTTAGTAAGACCTACAAGAAAAGATCTCTGAGCAATACTCTCTCGATCTTCTATATTCCGTATAGAAAAAAATGAAACTAAATTATTAGAGGACTAAGTTGTCCAACTGACTCACATAAAAAACATAACACTTAGTCAATGTAGATCCGAATCTAGCATAGACAAAAAAAAAAAAATAGCTTCAAAAAAGTGAGCAGCAGTTTCTTCGAGTTTTAAAAATAACTAACACTAAAACCTGAAGTTTAAAACCAACTACTGCCAGATTAATACTACTGCTAAATTATTGTTACCGCTATTGCAAGAATATCACTACTACTGCGACATCTAGAATACATCCACTACTAGACTACTCCTACAACTAAATTACTACTATAGCTAGATTACTGCTTCTGCTACAACTACTGTTACTACTACTTTTAGATTATGGCTAGTGCTGGATTAGTGCTTCTACTACACCTACTGTTATTACTACTTCTAGATTATGGCTAGTGCTGGATTACTGCTTCTGCTACTGTTACTACTACTTTTAGATTATGGCCACTGTTAGTCTACAGTTACTACAGCTGCTAAATTACTACTACTTCTAAATTACTACTACAGTTTAATTGCTGCTACTACTAGATTACTACTAGATTAGTACTACTACAACTGCTAGATTCGTGCAAGTGCTACTGCTTTGCTAGATTACTACTACGGCCACCACTAAATTACTACCACTAGTAGATTTCAATAACTACCAGTTTATTGCTACAGCTAAGCTACTGCAACTACTAATGTTAGATCCCTGCTACTGCTAAGCAGCAAAAAGACACACGATTATGATGCATAGAAAAATATTACCGACAAAGCTTGTATTTTTCAAGATAAGAAGTGTGTACGAGGGATGGTAGAATCCTCCTTTAACAATAAATGAATAAGCCCCCATGTAGGAAACCTTATTTAGAGTTACCAATGGAACAATCGATTGTCTTACCATTGCTCTTCCTTCATCATTGCGTGCAAAATATATGCAATATCGTACTTAAAAGAACCATTAGTCTCAGAGTTGCTATAAAGTAAACCATCCAAAAAAAAATTTAAAGTTTGTAACATATCATTCTTAAAAAACATATTAATAAGATGAAAGCATGTAAAAGAAAATCAAGAAAAAAATAAAATTAGAAAATCAATAATCAAATCAAGAAAAATTGTAACACAAAAAATTAAAAAAGTTAAAAAAAAATCCAATACAAATGGAGGTTTAACAACAAAAAGATAAGCCTGAATGTAAGAACTCATACCTACACCTACCGAAGAAGTAACAAAAAATGTGAGTTTATTGCTACAGCTACTGCTATTGCTAGTGCTAGATCTTTGATACTGCTAAGCAACAAAAAAAAAATACGATTATGATGCATAGAAAAATATTACCGATAAAGGTGCAATTTTTCAAGATAATAAGTATGTACAAAGGATGGTCAAATCCTCCGTCAACAACGAATGGTTAAGCCCCCATGTAGGAAACCTTAATTGCAGTTACCAAGGGAACAATTGATCATCTTGCCGTCGCTCCTTCTTCATCATTGCTTGTTGAACCTTTGTAACATCATGCTCAAAAGAACCATTAGTCTCAGACTTGCCATAAAGTCAGCCATCCAAAACAAAAAAAATAAAATTAAGAGTTTATAACTTATCATTCCTAAAAAATGTATTAACAAGATGAAAATATGCCTCAGAAAATCGAGAAAAAAATAAAATTTGCAAATGAATAATCAAATCAAGAAAATTTATGACATAAAAAATCCAATACGAGTAGAGGTTTAACAATGAAAAGATAAGCCCGAATGTTCGAATCAACGCCTGCACCTACCGAAGAAGCAATAAAAAATATGAAATTATTGCTATAGCTGCTTCTACTGCTAGTGCTAAATCCTTCACACTACTATGCAACAAAAAACACAAGATTATGATGCATTGAAAAACATTACCGATAAAGGTGCTATTTTCCAAGATAATAACAATGTACAAGGGATGACAGAATCCTCCCTTAACAATAAATGGACAAGGCCCCATGAAGGAAACCTTATTTACAGTTACCAAGGGAACAATTGATTGTCCTGCCATTACTCCTTCTTCATCATTACTTGTAGAATCTTTACAACAACGTGCTCAAAGGAACCATTAGTCTCAGAGTTGCTATAAAGTAAATCATTTAAAACAAAAAAAAAATATTAAGAGTTTGCAACTTATCATTCCTCAAAAATATATTAACAAGATGAAAGCATGTTTAAGAAAATCAAGGGAAAAAATCAAATTAGAAAATGAATAATCAAATTAAGAAAATTTATAACATAAAAAATCAAAAAATTTGAAAAAAAATCCAATACCAATGGAGGTTTAACAACAAAAAAATGAGCCCGAATGTAAGAATCTATACTTGCACCTACCGAAAAAGCAATAAAAAATACCAGTTTATTGCTACAGCTACTGCTAGTGCTAATGCTAGATCACTAGTACCGCTAAGCATTAAAAAAAATACGATTATAATGTGAAGAAAAATATTTTCGATAAAGGTGTTATTTTCCAAGATAATAAGTATGTACAAGGGATGGGAGAATCCTCCCTTAATAATAAATGGATAAGCTGTCATGCAGGAAACGTTATTTGTAGTTACCAAAAGAACAATTAATTGTCCTCCCATTGCTTCTTCTTCATCATTGCGTACAGAATCTTTGAAACATCATGCTCAAAGGAATCATTAGTCTCAGAGTTGCTATAAAGTAAACCATTCAAAACAAAAAATATATATATTAGGAGTTTGCAACTTGTCATTCCTAAAAAACATATTAACAAGATGAACGCATGTCTAAGAAAATAGATGAAAAAAATAAAATTGGAAAATAAATAATCAAATTAAGGAAATTTATAATGTGAAAAATCAAAAAAGCTGAAAAAAAAATCTAATACCAACGGAGATTTAACAATAAAAAGATAAGCCCGAATGTAGAATCCATACCTACACCTATGGAAGAAGCAAAAAAAAATTGGAGTTTATTGCCACAACTACTGCTACTGCTACTGCTAGATCCTTGATACTACTAAGTAAAAAAAAAATATACGATTATGATGCAAAGAAAAATATTACCAATAGAGGTGTAATTTTTCAAGATAATAAGTATGTACAAGGGATGGAAGAATCCTCTCTCAACAATAAATGGATAAGCCCCTATGCAAAAAACCTTATTTGCTGTTGCCAAGGGAACAATCGATTGTCCTGCGATTGCACCTTCTTTATCATTGCTTGCTCAACCTTTGCAACATCGTGCTCAAAAGAACCATTAGTCTCAAACTTGCTATAAAGTCAACCATAATATATATATATATATATATATATATATAAAGAGTTTGTAACTTATCATTCCTACAAACCATATTAACAAAATGAAAGCATGGTAAAAACCGAGAAAAAAATAAAATTTGAAAATAAATAATCAAATCAAGAAAATTTATAACATAAAAAATCAAAAAAGTTGAAAAAATCTAATACCAATGGAGGTTTAACAATGAAAAGATAAGCCCGAATGTTCGAATCCATGCCTACACCTACTGAAAAAGCAACAAAAAATACAAATTTATTGCTATAGCTACTGTTACTGCTAGTGCTAGATCCTTAATACTGCTAAGCAACAAAAAAAAAAATCAGATTATGATGCATTGAAAATTATTATCGATAAAGGTGCTATTTTTCAAGATAATAAGTATGTACAGGGGATGGCAGAATCCTCTCTTAATAATAAATGGATAAGCCCTCATTCAGGAAACCTTATTTGGAGTTACCAAGGGAACAATCGATTGTCCTGCCATTGCTCCTTCTTCATCATTGCCTGCCGAATCTTTGCAACATCATGCTTAAAAGAATCGTTAGTCCGAGAATTGCTATAAAGTAAACCATTCAAAACAAAAAAATATATATATATATATATAATAGAAGTTTGTAACTACACTCCTAAAAAACATATTAACAAAATGAAAGTACGTCTTACAAAATCGAGGAAAAAAGATAAAATTAGAAAATGAATAATCAAACCTGAAAAATTCATAACATAAAAAATCTTATGATGCATAGAAAAAGATTACCGATAAAGGTGCTATTTTCCAAGATAAAAGGTATGTACAAGGGCTGGTAGAATCCTCCCTCAACAATAAATGGATAAGCCCCCATGCAGGAAACCTTATTTGCAGTTACCAAACGAATAATCCATTGTCTTGCTGTTGCCCCTTCTTCATCATTACCTACATAATCTTTGCAACATCATGCCCAAAAGAGCCATTAGTCTCAAAGGTGCTATAAAGTAAGCCATTCAAAATATTAAAAAAAAAATGTATTAGGAGTTTGCAACTTATCATTCCTAAAAAACATATTAACAAGAGTGAAGCATGTCTATGAAAATCGAGGAAAAAAATAAAATTAAAAAATAAATAATCAAGTCAAGAAAATTTATAACATAAAAAATAAAAAAAGTTGAAAAACATCCAATACCAATGGAGGTTTACCAATAAAAAAGACAAGCCTCAATGTTGTAATCCATACCTGCACTTACCGAAGAAGCAACAAAAAAATACCAGTTTATTGTTATAGTTACTACTACTACTAGTGCTAGATCACTACAACCGCTAACTAACAAAAAAACATACGATTATAATGCATAGAAAAATATTACCAATAAAGGGCTATTTTCTAAGATATTAACTGTGTACAAGGGATGGTAGAATACTTCATTAACAATAAATTGATAAGCACCCATGAAAAAATTAGGTGTTTGTAACTTATCATTCCTAAAAAACATATTAACAACATGAAAGCATGTCTAAGAAAATCGAGGAAAAAAATAAAATTAGAAAATGAATAATCAAGTCAAGAAAATTTTTAACATCAAAAATCAAAAAAGCTGAATAAAAGTTACAAAGGGAACAATTGATTGTCGTGCCATTGCTTCTTCATTATTGCCAGCAGAATCTTTGCAACACCATGCTCCAAAGAACCATTAGTTTCAGAGTTGCTATAAAGTAAACCATTCAAAACAAATATATATATATTAGGAGTTCGCAACTTATCATTCGTAAAAAATATATTGACAAGATGAAAGCATGTCTAAAAAAATTAAGAAAAGTTATAAAATTTGAAAATGAATAATCAAATCAAGAAAATTTATAACAAAAAAATCAAAAAAGTTGAAAAAAATCCAATACAAATGGAGGTTTAACAATAACAAGATAAGCCCGAATGTAGGAATCCATACATGCACATGCCAAAGAAGCAACAAAAAATATTGGCTCATTGCTACAGCTACTGCTACTGCTCGTGCTAAATCATTGCTATCGCTAAGCAATGAAAAGCATACGATTATGATGCGTAAAAAAATGTTACTGATAAAAGTGTTATTTTCCAAGATAATAAGTATACACAAGGGGTGGTAAAAGCCTCTCCTAACAATAAATGGATAAGCCCCCATGCAGAAAACCTTATTTGCATTTACCAACGGAACAATCGATTGTCTTCTCGTTGCTCCTTTTACATCATTGCCTGCACAATCTTTGCAACATTGTGCTCAAAAGAACCATTAGTGTCAAAATTGCTATAAAGTAAATCATTTAAAATTAAAAAAAAAATATTAGGGGTTTGCATCTTATCATTCCTAAAAAAATGTATTAACAAGATTAAAGCATGTCTAAGAAAATTAAAGAAAAAAATAAAATTAAGAAAAGGATAATCAAATCAAAAAATTTATAACATAAAAAATCAAAAAAGTTTAAAAAAATTCAATATCAATGGAGGTTTAATGGTAAAGAGATAAGCTCGAATGTAGGAATCCATACTTGCACCTACCGAAAAAGCAACAAAAAATATCAGTATATTGCTACAGCTACAGCTACTGCTAGTGCTAGATCACTACTACCGTTAAGCAATAAAAAAATGTATAATTATGATGCATAAAATAATATTACTGGTAAAGGTGCTATTTTGCAAGATAATAAGTATGTGCAAGGGATTGTAAAATCCTTCCATAACAATAAATGGATAAGCTCCCATGCAGGAACCCTTATTTGCAGTTTCCAAAGGAACAATCGATTGTCTTGCCATTGTTCCTTCATTATTGCCTGCAGAATCTTTGTAACATTGTGTTGAAAAGAACCATTAGTCTCAGAGTTGCTATAAAGTAAACCATTCAAAACGCAAAAAAAAAAAAAAATATAAGGAGTATGCAACTTATTATTCCTGAAAAACATAATAAAAGGATGAAAGCATGTCTAAGAAAATCAAGAAAAAATACAAAATTTGAAAATGAATAATCAAATCAAGAAAATTTATAACACAAAAAATCAAAAAAGTTGAAAAAATATCCAATACGAATGGAGGTTTAACAATAAATATATAAGCCCGAATGTAGGAATCCATATCTGCACCTACTAAAGGAGCAACAGAAAATACCAGTTTATTGCTACTGCTAGTGCTAGATCACCACAACCGCTAAGCAATAACAAAACACACGATGATGATGCATAGAAAAATATTACAGATAAAGATGCTATTTTCCAAGATAATAAGTATGTACAAGGGATGGCAGAATCCTTGATTAACAATAAATGGAAAACCCCCATGCAAGAAACCTTATTTGCAGTTACAAAGGGAACAATCGATTATCTTTCCATTGCTCCTTCTTCATCATTACGTACAGAATCTTTGCAACATCGTGCTTAAAAGAACCATTAATCTCAGGGTTGCCATAAAGTAAAACCATTCAAAACACAAAAAATATATATATATAAGGAGTTTGGAACTTATCATTCATAAAGAACATCTTAACAAGATGAAAGCATGTTTAAGCAAATAGAGGAAAAATACAAAATTTGAAAATGAATAATCAACTCAAGGAAAATTATAACCTAAAAAAATAAAAAAAGTTGAAAAAAATCCAATTAAGCAACAAAAAAACATACGATTATGATACATTGAAAAAATATTACCGATAAAGGTGCTATTTTTCAAGATAATGAGTATGTACAATGGATGGCGGAATCCTCCCTTAACAATAAATGGATAAGCCCTCGTGTCGAAAACCTTATTTATAGTTACCAAGGGAACAATCGAATGTCCTGCCATGGGTCCTTCTTCATCATTGCCTGCAGAATCTTTGCAACATCGTGCTAAAAAAAAACCATTAATCTCAGAGTTTCTATAAAGTAAGCCGTTAAAAACATAAAATAATAATAATAATAATAATATTTTCCAAGTTATCATTCCTAAAAAAAAAACATATTAACAAGATGAAAGCATGTCTAAGAAAATCGAGAAAAAAATAAAATTAGAAAATAAATAATCAAATCAAGGAAATTTATAACATAAAAATAAAAAAAGTGGAAAAAAATCCATTACCAATGGTGGTTTAACAATAAAGAGATAAGCCTGAATGTAGGAATTCATATCTACACCTACCGAACGAGTAAAGAAAATAGCAGTTCATTGCTATAACTACTTCTACTACTAGTGCTAGATCACTGCAACAACTAAGCAACAAAAAAACATATGATTATGATCCATAGAAAAATATTACCAATAAAGGTGCTATTTTCCAAGATAATAAGTATGTACAAGGGCTGGTAGAATCATCTCATAACAATAAATGGATAAGTCCCCATGTAGGAAACCTTATTTGCAGTTACCAAGGGAGCAATCGATTGTCTTGCCATTACTCCTACTTCATCATTGCCTGCAGAATCTTTACAACATCATGCCCAAAAGCACCATTAGTGTCAGAGTTGCTATAAAGTAAATCATTCAAAACACTGTATATATATATATATATATATATATATATAAGGAGTTTGCAACTTATCATTCCTAAAAAAACATATTAACAGGATGAAAACATGTCTATGAAAATCGAGGAGAAATACAAAATTTCAAAATGAATAATCAACTCAAAAAAATTTATAACATAAACCAATGGAGCTTTAACAATAAAAGGATAAGCCCGAATGCAAAAATCCATACATGTACCTACCAAAGAAGCAACAGAAAATACCAGTTTATTGCTACACCCACTGCTACTGCTAGTGCTAGTAAATCACTACCGTTATGCAACAAAAAAAATATACGATTATGATGTATAGAAAAATATTATCGATAAAGGTGCTATTTTTCAGGATAATAAGTATGACAAGGGATGGTAGAATCCTCCCTTAACAATAAATGGATAAGCCACCATGCAAGAAACCTTTTTTGCAGTTACCAAGGGAACAATCGATTGTCCTACTATTGCTCTTTCTTCATCATTGCCTATAGAATCTTTGCAACATCATGCTTAAAAGAACTATTAGTCTCAGAGTTACTATAAAGTAAACCATTCAAAACATTATTAAAAAAAAAAAAAAGAGTTTGTAACTTATCATTCTTAAAAAACATATCAACAAGATGAAAGCATGTCTAAAAAAAATAAGAAAAAAATAAAAGTTAAAAATGAATAATCAAATCAAGAACATTTATAACATAAAAAATCAAAAAAGTTAAAAAAAAATCCAATACCAATGGAGGTTTAACAATAATAAAAAAAAAAGCCCCCATGCAGCAAAACCTAATTTACGGTTACCAAAGGAACAATTGATTGTCATGCCATTGCTCCCTCATCATTGCCTATAGAATCTTTGCAAAATCGTGCTCAAAAGAACCATTAGTGTCAGAGTTGCTATAAAGTAAACCATTCAAAACAAAATATATATATTAGGAGTTTGTAACTTATCAGTCCTAAAAAGCATATTAAAAGATCAAAGTATGTCCAAGAAAATCGAGAAAAAATGCAAAATCTGAAAATGAATAATCAAATCAAGAAGATTTACAACATAAAAAATCAAAAAAGTTGAAAAAAAATCCAACATAAATGGAGGTTTAACGATAAAAAGATAAGCCCGAATGTAGGAATACCTAACTATACCTACCCAAGAAGCAACAAAAGATACCAGTTTATAGATATAGGTACTACTATTGCTAGTGCTAAATCACAGCTACCACTGAGCAACAAAAAAATATATGATTATGACGAATGATAAAATATTACCGATAAAGGTGCTATTTTCCAAGATAATAAATATGCATAACGGATGGTAGAATCATCCCTTAACAATAAATAGATACGCACCCATGCACGATACCTTATTTGCAGTTACCAAGGGAATAATCGATTGTCCTGCCATTACTCCATCTCCATCATTACTTACAGAATCTTTGCAACATCATGCTCGAAAGAACCATTACTCTTAAAGTTGTTTCAAAGTAATCGATTCAAAACACAAAAAAAAAAAGGTGTTCGCAACTTATCATTCCTGAAAAACATATTAAAAAGATGAAAGCATCTCTAAAAAAATCGAGAAAAAATACAAAATTTGCAAATGAATAATCAAATCAAGAAAATTCATAGCATAAAAAATCAAAAAAAGTTTTAAAAAAATCCAATACCTATGGGGGTTTGATAGTAAAAAGATAAGCCAGAATGTAGGAATCCATACCAGCACCTACCCAAAAAAGTAACAAAAGATACTAGCTTATTGCTACAACTACTGCTACTACTAGTGCTAGATCACAGCTACCGCTAAGCAATAAAAAATATACAATTATGATGCATCAAAAAATATTATCGACAAAGGTACTATTTTCGAAGATAGTAATAATGTACAACGGATGGTAAAACCTTCCTTAACAATAAATAGATAAGCCCCCATGCAAGAAACCTTATTTGCCATTGCCAAGAAAACAATTGATTGTCCTGCCATTGCTGCTTCTTCATTATTGCCTACAGAATCTTTGCAACATCATGCTCAAAAGAACCATTAGTCTTAGAGTTATTATAAAGTAAGCCTTTTAAAACACTATATATATATATATATATATATATATATATATATAAGGAGCTTGCAACTCATCATTCCTTAAAAACATATTAACAAGATGAAAGCATGTCTAAGAAAATCGAGAAAAAAAATAAAATTTGAAAATGAATAATCAGATCAAGAAAATTTATAACATAAAAAATCAAAAAAGTTGAAAAAAAATCCAATACCAATGGAGGTTTAACAATGAAAAGATAAGCTCGAAAGTAAGAATCCAAACCTACACCTACCAAAGAAGCAACAAAAAATAATAGTTTATTGATACAACTACTGCTACTGCTAGTGCCAGATCAGTGCTACCGTCAAGCAACAAAAAAAAACATACAATTATGATGCATAGAAAAATATTTCCAATAAAGGTGTTGTATTCCAAGATAATAAGCATATATAAGGGATGGTAGAATCCTCCCTTAACAATAAATGGATAAGCCCCCATGCAGGAAACCTTATTTGCAGTTACCAAGGGAACAATCGATTGTCTTGTCATTCCTCTTTCATCATTGCGTATAGAATCTTTCCAACATTGTCCTCAAAAGAACCATTAATTTCAGAGTTACTATAAATTAAACTGTTCAAAACATAATATATATATATATATATATATATATATAAGGAGTTTTCAACTTATGATGTCTAAAAAACATATTGACAAGATGAAAGCTTGTCTAAGAAAATTAAGGAAAAATACAAAATTTGAAAATGGATAATCAAATCAAGAAAATTTATCACATAAAAAATCAAAAAAGTTAAAAAAAAAATCCAATACCAATGGAGGTTTAACAATAAAAAGATACGCCCGAATGCAAGAATCCATACATGTACCTACTAAAGAAGCAGTAGAAAATACCAGTTTATTTCTACAGCTACTGCTACTACTAGTCATAGATCACAGCTACCGCTAAGCAACAAAAAAACATACAATTATGATGTGTAGAAAAATATTACTGATAAAAGTGCTATTTTCCAAGATAATAAGTATGTACAAGGGATCGTGGAATCCTCCCTTAACAATAAATGGATAAGCGCCCATGTAGGAAACCTTATTTGCAGTTACAAAAGGAACAATCGATTATCCTGCCATTGCTCCTTCTTCATCATTGCCTGCAGAATCTTTGCAACAACATGCCTAAAAGAACTATTTGTCACAGAGTTGCTATAAAGTAAATCATTTCAAACAAAAAAAAAACATTAGGAGTTTGCTTTATCACTCCTAAAAAATATATTAACAAGATGAAAGCATGTCTAACAAAATTGAGGAAAAATACAAATTTTGAAAATGAATAATCAAGTCAAGAAAATTTATACAATAAAAATCAAAAAAGTTGAAAAAAATTCAATACTAATGGAGGTTTAACAATAAAAACATAAGCCCGAATGTAAGAATCCATTCCGTCACCAATCGAAGAAGCAACAAAAGATACGAGTTTAATGCTACAGCTAGTACTAGATTAGTGCTACCGTCAAGCAACAAAGAAACATACAATTATGATGCATAGAAAAATATTACCTCTAAAGGTGCTGTTTTTCAGGATAATAAGCATGCACAAGGGATGGCAGAATCCTCCCTTAACAATAAATGGATAAGCACCCTTGCACGAAACCTTATTTGCAGTTATCAAGGGAACAATCGATTGTCCTACCATTGCTACATCTTCATCATTGCTTGCAGAATCTTTGCAACATCATGCTCAAAAGAACCATTGGTCTCATAGTTGCTATAAATTAAACCATTCAATATATATATATATATATTAGGTGTTTGCAACTTATCATTTCGAAAAAATATATTAACAAGATGAAAGCATGCCCAAGAAAGTCAAGGAAAAAATTTGAAAATGAAAAATCAAATCGAGAAAATCTGTAACATAAAAAATCAAAAAAAAATTGAAAAAAATGCAATACCAACGGAGGTTTAACAATAAAGAGATAAGCTCGAATGTAAGAATCCATACCTGCACCTACCGAAGGAGCAACAAAAAATACCAGTTTATTGCTACAGCTACTGTTACTGCTAGTACTAAATCAACACTACCGCTAAGCAATAAAAAATATACGATTATGATGCATCGAAAAATATTATCGATAAAGGTACTATTTTCTAAGATAATAAGTATGCACAATGAATGGTAGAATCCTCCCTTAAAAATAAATGGATAAGCCCCCATGCAGAAAACCTTATTTTCTATTGCTAAGAAAACAATTGATTGTCTTGCCATTGTTACTTCTTCATTATTGCCTGCAGAATCTTTGCAATATCATGCTCAAAAGAACCATTTGTCTTAGGGTTGCTATAAAGTAAGCCATTCAAAACACACACACACACACACACACACACACACATATATATATATATATATATATATATTAGGAGTTTGCAACTTATCATTCCTAAAAAACATATTAACAAGATGAAAGCATGACTAAGAAAATCGAGGAAAAAAACAAAATTTGAAAATGAATAATCAAATCAAGAAAATTTATAACATAAAAAATCGAAAGAGTTAAAAAAAAAAAATCCAATACCAATCGAGGTTTAACAACGAAAAGATAAGCCCGAAAGTAGGAATCCAAACCTACACCTACCGAAGAAGTAACAAAAAAAATAGTTTATTGCTACTGCTACTACTAGTGCTAGATCAGTGCTACCGCCAAGCAACAAAAAAACATACGATTATGATGCATAAAAAAATATTTCCAATAAAGGTACTACTTTCCAATATAATAAGCATTATTAAGGGATGGTAGAATCCTCCCTTGACAATACAATTTATAACATAAAAAAAAAGTTAAAAAAAATCAATACCAATGGAGGTTTAACAATAAAAAGATAAGCTCGAATGTTGGAATCCATACCTGCACCAAAAGAAGAAGCAACAAAAAGTGCTAGTATGTTGCTACAGCTACTGCTACTACTAGTGCTAGATCAATGCTACCGTTAACCAACAAGAAAACATACGATTATGATGCATAAAAAAATATTACCGATAAAGTTGTTATTTTTAAAGATAATAAGTATGTACAAAGGACGACAGAACCCTCCCTTAACAATAAATGGATAAGCCCCAATGCAGGAAACCTTATTTGCAGTTACCAAGGGAAAAATTGATTGTCCTCCCATTGCTCCTTCTTCATCATTGCCAGTAGAATCTTTGGAACAACGTGCTCAAAAGAACCATTAGTCTCATAGTTGCTACAAAATAAAGCACTCAAAAAAAAAAAAAAGGAGTTTGCAACTTATCATTCCTAAGAAACATATTCACAAGATGAAAGTATGTCTAAGAAAATCAAGAAAAAAATTAAATTTGAAAACGAATAATCAAATCAAGAAAATTTATAACATAAAAAATCAAAAATTTTGAAAAAAATCCAATACCAATGGAGGTTTGACAATGAAAAGATGAGACCGAATGTAGAAATCCATACCTGCACCTACCGAAGAAGTAACTAAAAATATCAGTTTATTGCTACAGCTACTGCTACTGCTAGTGCTAGATCACTGCTATCGCTAAGCAACAAAAAAACATACGATTAAGATGCATATAAAAATATTAGTTATAAAAGTGCTATTTTTCACTATAACGAGTATATACAAGGGATTGTAGATTCCTCCCTTAACAACAAATGGATAAGCCCCCCTTTAGAAAACCTTATTTGTAGTTACCAAGGGAACAATCAATTGTCCTGCCATTGCTCCTTCTTCATTATTGCGCGCAGAATCTTTACAACATCGTTCTTAAAAGAATCATTAGTCTCAGAGTTACTGTTAAGTAAACCATTTTTAAAAAAAATTACTAGGAATTTGCAACTTATCATTCGTAAAAAAACGTATTAACAAGATGAATGCATGTCTAAGAAAATTGGGAAAAAAATAATATTAAAAAATCAATAATCAAATCAAGAAAATTTATAACATAAAAAATCAAAAAGGCTGAAAAAAATGCAATACCAATGGAGGTTTAACAATAAAAAGATAAGGTTTGAATAGAGGAATCCATACCTGCACTTACCAAAGAACCAACAAAAGACACCAGTTTATTGCCACAGCTACTATTACGGTTAGTGCTAGATCAATGCTACCGCTAAGCAACGAAAAAACATATGATTATGATCCGTAGAAAAATATTAGCGATAAAGTTGCTATTTTTAAACATAATAAGTAGGTACAAAGGACGACAGAACCCTCCCTTAACAATAAACGGATAAGCCTCCATGCAGGAAACCTTATTTGCAGTTACCAAGGGAAAAATTGATTGTCCTCCCATTGCTCCTTCTTCATCATTACCAGCAGAATCTTTGGAACAACGTGCTCAAAAGAACCACTAGTCTCATAGTTGCTACAAAGTAAACCACTCAAAATTGACAAAAAAAAAAAAAATAGGAGTGTGCAACTTATCATTCCTAAAAAACATATTCACAAGATGAAAGCATGTCTAAGAAAATCGAGAAAAAAAATAAATTTTGAAAATGAATAATCAAATCAAGAAAATTAATAACATAAAAAAACAAAAAAGTTGAAAAAAAATCAATACCAACGGAGGTTTAACAATAAAAAGATAAGCTCGAATGTAGGAATTCATACCTACACCAAAGGAAGAAGCAATAAAAAATGCCAATTTGTTGCTACAGCTACAGCTACAGCTACTGCTACTACTAGTGCTAGATCAATGCTACCGCTAACCAACAAGAAAACATACGATTATGATGCATAGAAAAATATTACTAATAAAAGTGCTATTTTCCAAGATAATAAGTATGTACAAGGGATGGTAGAATCCTCCCTTAACAATAAATTGATAAGCCCCCATGCATGAGACATTATTTGTAGTTACCAAAGGAATAATCAATAGCCCTACCATTGTTCCTTCATTATTGCCTCCAAAATCTTTGTAACATCGTGCTCAAAAGAACCATTAGTCTCAGAGTTACTATAAAGTCAACTATTCAAAACAAAAAAAAAAGAGTTTGCAACTTATCATTCCTAAAGAACGTATTCATAAGATGAAAGCATGTCTAAGAAAATCAAAGAAAAAAATAAAATTTGAAAATGAATAATCAAATCAAGGAAATTTATAGCATAAAAAATGAAAAAAGTTAAAAAAAAAATCCATTGCCGTTGGAGGTTTAACAATAAGGAGATAAGCCTGAATATAGGAATTAATACCTACACCGACTGAACAAGCAAAGAAAATACCAGTTTATTGCTACAACAACTGCTACAGCTAGTGCTAGATCACTGCAACCGCTAAGCAATAAAAAAACATATGATTATGATGCATAGAAAAAAATTATCGATAAAGGTGCTCTTTTCCAAGATAATAAGTCTGTACAAGGGATGGTAAAATCCTCCCTTAACAATAAATGGATAAGTCCCCATGCAGCAAACCTTATTTGTAGTTACCAAGGAAAAAATAAATTGTCCTCCCATTGCTCCTTCTTCATCATGGCCTGCAAAATCTTTGCAAAATCGTGCTCAAAAAAACCATTAGTCTAAGAGTTGCTATAAAGTAAACTATTCAAAACACATAAAAACAAATTAGGAGTTTACAACTTATCATTCCTGAAAAACATATAGACAAGATGAAAGCTTGCTCAAGAAAATCGAGGAAAAAAACAAAATTCGAAAATGAATAATCAAATCTAGAAAATTTATAACATAAAAATTTAAAAAAAAACCCAATACCAATGGAGGTTTAACAATACAAAGATAAAGCTTGAATGTAAGAATCCATACCTGCACCTACCGAAGAAGCAATAAAAAAATATCAGTTTATTGCTATAGCTATTGCTACTTCTAGTGCTAGATCACTGCTACTGCTAAGCAACGAAAAAACATACGATTATGATGCACAAAAAAATATTACCGATAAAGGTGCTATATTTCAAGATAATAAGTATGTACAAGGGACGGTAGAACCCTCCCTTAACAATAAATGGATAAGCCCCCATGCAGGAAACCTTATTTGCAGTTACCAAGGGAAAAATCGATTATCCTCCCATTGCTTCTTCTTCATCATTGCCTGCAGAACCTTCACAACATCGTGCTCAAAAGAACCACTAGTACCAAAATTGCTATAAAGTCGACCATTCAAAACAAAACAAAAAATATTTGGAGTTTGCAACTTATCGTTCCTAAAAAACATATTAACAAGATGAAAGCATGTCTAAGAAAACCAAGAAAAAAATAAAATTTGAAAAAAAATAATCCAATCAAGAAAATTTAAAACATAAAAAATCAAAAAAGTTGAAAAAAATCCAATACCAATAGAGGTTTCACAATGAAAAGATGAGACCGAATGTACGAATCCATACTGCACCTACTAAAGAAGCAACTAAAAATACCATTTTATTGCTGCAACTACTGCTACTGCTAGTGCTAGATCACTGCTACTGCTAGTGCTAGATCACTGCTACTACTAAGCAACAAAAAAACATACGATTAGGATCCATATAAAAATATTACTCATAAAGGTGCTATTTTCCACTATAATGAGTATATACAAGGGATGGTAGAATCCTCCCTTAACAACAAATGGATAAGCCCCTATTTAGGAAACCTTATTATAGTTACCAAGGGAACAATCAATTGTCCTGCCATTGCTCCTTCTTCATTATTGCGTGCAGAATCTTTACAACATCATGCTTAAAAAAACCATTAGTCTTAGAGTTGCTATAAAGTAAACCATTCAAAAAACAATACTAGGAGTTTGCAACTTATCATTCCTAAAAAAACGTATTAACAAGATGAATGCATGTCTTTGAAAATTGTGAAAAAAATAAAATTAAAAAATAAATAATCAAATTAAGAAAATTTATAACATAAAAAATTAAAAAAAACTAAAAAAAAAAATCAAATACCAATGGAGGTTTAACAATAAAAAGATAAAGTTTGAATGGAGGAATCCATACCTGCACTTACCAAAGGAGCAACAAAAGATACAATTTTATTGCCACAGCTACTATTATGATTAGTGCTTGATCAATGCTACCACTAAGCAACGAAAAAACATACGATTATGATGCATAGAAAAATATTACCGATAAAGTTGCTATTTTTAAAGATAATAAGTATGTACAAAGGACGACAGAACCCTCCTTTAACAATATATGGATAAGCCCCCATGCAGGAAACCTTATTTGCAGTTACCAAAGGAAAAAGCGATTGTCCTCCCATTGTTCCTTCTTCATCATTGCCAACAGAATCATTGGAACAACGTGCTTAAAAGAACTATTAATCTCGTAGTTGCTACAAAGTAAACCACTCAAAACACACAAAAAAAAAAATTACGAGTTTGCAACTTATCATTCCTAAAAAACATATTCACAAGATGAAAGCATGTCTAAGAAAATTGAGAAAAAAATAAAATTTGAAAATAAATAATCAAATCAAGAAAATTTATAACATAAAAAATCAAAAAAGTTGAAAAAAATCCAATACTAATGGAGGTTTAACAATGAAAAAATGAGACCGAATATCCAAATCCATACCTGCACCTACCGAAGAAGCAACTAAAAATACTAGTTTATTGCTGCAGCTATTGCTACTGCTAGTGCTAAATCACTGCTACCGCTAAGCAACAAAAAAACATATGATTAGGATACATATAAAAATATAACTCATAAAGGTGCTATTTTCCACTATAATGAGTATATACAAGGGATTGTAGAATCCTCCCTTAACAACAAATTGATAAGCCCCCATTTAGGAAACCTTATTTACAGTTACCAAGGGAACAATCAATTGTCCTACCATTGCTCCTTCTTCATTATTGCGCGCGGAATCTTTACAACATCGTTCTTAAAGGAACCATTAGTCTCAGAGTTGCTATAAAGTAAACCATTCAAAAAAAAAAATTTAGGAGTTTGCAACTTATTATTCCTAACAAAACGTATTAACAAGAAGAATGCAGGTCTAAGAAAATTGGGAAAAAAATAAAATTAAAAAATAAATAATCAAATCAAAAAAATTTATAACATAAAAAATCGAAAAAGTTAAAAAAAAAAAAAACCAATACCAATGGAGGGTTTAACAATACAAAGATAAAGCTCGAATGCAAAAATCCACACCTGCACCTATCGAAGAAGCAATAAAAAATACCAGTTTATTGCTACAGCTACTGCTACTGCTAGTGCTAGATCACTGCTACAGCTAAGCAACAAAAAAACATACGATTATGATGCATAGAAAAATATTACCGATAAAGGTACAATATTTCAAGATAATAAGTATGTACAAGAGACAGTAGAACACTCCCTTAACAATAAAATGATAAGCCCCCATTCAGGAAACCTTATTTGAAGTTACAAAGGGAAAAATCGATTGTCCTCCCATTGTTCCTTCTTCATCATTGCCTGCAGAATCTTCGCAACAGCGTGCTCAAAAGAACCATTAGTCTCATAGTTGCTACAAAGTAAACCACTTAAAACACACAAAAAAATTAAGAGTTTGCAACTTATCATTTCTAAAAAATATATTCACAAGATGATAGCATATCTAAGAAAATCAAGGAAAAAAATTAAATTTGAAAATGAATAATCAAATCAAGAAAATTTATAACATAAAAAAACAAAAAAGTTGAAAAAAATCAATACCAATGGAGGTTTAACAATAAAAAGATAAGCTCGAATGTTGGAATCCATACCTGCACCAAAAGAAGAAGCAACAAAAAATGCCAGTTTGTTGCTACAGCTACAGCTACTGCTAGTGCTAGATCAATGCTATCGCTAACCAATAAGAAAACATACAATTATGATGCATAGAAAAATATTACCGATAAAGTTGCTATTTTTAAAGATAATAAGTATGTACAAAGGATGACAAAACACTCCCTTAACAATAAATGGATAACCCCTATGCAGAAAACCTTATTTGCAGTTACCAAGGGAAAAATCGATTGTCCTCCCATTGCTCCTTCTTCATCATTGCCAGTAGAATGTTTGGAACAACGTGCTCAAAAGAACCATTAGTCTCATAGTTACTACAAAGTAAAGCACTCAAAACACCAAATAATAATAATAATAAGAATTTGCAACTTATCATTCCTAAAAAACATATTCACAAGAAGAAAGCATGTCTAAGAAAATCAAGAAAAAAATAAAATTTGAAAACAAATAATCAAATCAAGAAAATTTATAACATAAAAAATCAAAAATTTTGAAAAAAATCCAATACCAATGGAGGTTTGATGATGAAAAGATGAGACCGAATATACGAATCCATACCTGCACCTACCGAAGAAGCAACTAAAAATACCAGTTTATTGCTGCAACTACTGCTACTACTAGTGCTAGATCACTGTTATTGCTAAGCAAAAAAAAAAACATACGATTAAGATGCATATAAAAATATTACTCATAAAAGTGCTATTTTTCACTATAATGAGTATATACAAGGGATGGTAGAATCCTCCCTTAACAACAAATGGATAAGCCCCCATTTAGGAAACCTTATTTGCTGTTACCAACGGAACAATCAATTGTCCTGCCATTGCTCCTTCTTCATTATTGCGTGCGAAATCTTTACAACATCGTTCTTAAAAGAACCATTAGTCTCAGAGTTACTATAAAGTAAACCGTTCAAAAAAAATTACTAGGAGTTTGCAACTTATCATTCGTAAAAAAATGTATTAACAAAATGAATGCATGTCTAAGAAAATTGGGAAAAAATAATATTAAAAAATAAATAATCAAATCAAAAAAATTTATAACATAAAAAATCAAAAAAGCTGAAAAAAAAAATCCAATACCAATGGAGGTTTAACAATAAAAAGATAAGGTTTGAATAGAGGAATCCATACGTGCACTTCCCAAAGGAGCAACAAAAGACACCAGTTTATTGCCACAACTACTATTACGGTTAATGCTAGATCAATGCTACCGCTAAGCAATGAAAAAACATACGATTATGATCCATAGAAAAATATTACCGATAAAGTTGCTATTTTTAAACATAATAAGTATGTACAAAGGACGACAGAACCCTCCCTTAACAATAAATGGATAAGCCCTCATGCAGGAAACCTTATTTTCTATTGCTAAGAAAACAATCGATTGTCTTGCCATTGTTGCTTCTTCATTATTGCGTATAGAATCTTTGCAATATCATGCTCAAAAGAACCATTTGTCTTAGGGTTGTTATAAAGTAAGCCATTCAAAACAAATATATATATATATATATAAGGAGTTTGCAACTTATCATTCCTAAAAAACATATTAACAAGATGAAAGCATGCCTAAGAAAATCGAGGAAAAAAACAAAATTTGAAAATGAATAATCAAATCAAGAAAATTGATAACATAAAAAATCAAAAAAGTTTTAAAAAAAATCCAATACCAATCGAGGTTTAACAATGAAAAAATAAGCCCGAAAGTAGGAATCAAAACCTACACCTACCGAAGAAGCAACAAAAAATAATAGTTTATTGCTACTGCTACTACTAGTGCTAGATCAGTGCTACCGCCAAGCAACAAAAAAACATACAATTATGATGCATAAAAAAATATTTCTGATAAAGGTACTACTTTCAAATATAATAAGCATTATTAAGGGATGGTAGAATCCTCCCTTGACAATAAAATTTATAACATAAAAAAACAAAAAAAGTTGAAAAAAATCAATACCAATGGAGGTTTAATAATAAAAAGATAAGCTCGAATGTAGAAATTCATACCTGCACCAAAAGAAGAAGCAACAAGAAATGCCAATTTGTTGCTACAGCTACTGCTACTGCTAGTGCTAGATCAATGCTACCGCTAACCAATAAGAAAACATATGATTATGATGCATAGAAAAATATTACTAATAAAAGTGTTATTTTTCAAGATAATAAGTATGTACAAGGGATGGTAGAATCCTCCCTTAACAATAAATTGATAAGCCACCATGGATGAGACATTATTTGTAGTTACCAAAGGAACAATCAATAGCCCTACCATTGTTCCTTCATTATTGCCTCCAGAATATTTGTAACATCGTGCTCAAAAGAACCATTAGTCTTAGAATTGATATAAAGTAAACCATTCAAAAACAAAAAAAAACAAAAAATATTATGAGTTTGCAACTTATCATTCCTAAAAAACATATTAACAAGATGAAAGCATGTCTAAGAAAATTAAGAAAAAAATAAAATTCAAAAACGAATAATCAAATCAAGAAAATTTATAACATAAAAAATCAAAAAAGTTGAAAAAAATCCAATACCAATGGAGGATTAACAATTAAAAGATAAGACTGAATGTACGAATCCATGCCTGCCCCTACCAAAGAAGAACCTAAAAATACCAGCTTGTTGCTGCAGCTATTGCTAATGCTAGTGCTAGATCACTGCTACTGCTAAGCAACAAAAAAACATACGATTAGGATGCATATAAAAATATTACTCATAAAGGTGCTATTTTCCACTATAATGAGTATATACAAGGGATTGTAGAATCCTCTCTTAACAATAAATGAATAAGCCCCCATTTAGGAAACCTTATTTGCAGTTGCCAAGGGAACAATCAATTGTCCTACCATTGCTCCTTCTTCATTATTGCGCGTAGAATCTTTACAACATCGTTCTTAAAAGAACCACTAGTCTTAGAGTTGCTATAAAGTAAACCATTCAAAAAGAAATACTAGGAGTTTGCAACTTATCATTCCTAAAAAAACGTATTAACAAGATGAATGCATGTCTTTGAAAATTGTGAAAAAAATAAAATTAAAAAATAAATAATCAAATCAAGAAAATTTATAACATAAAAAATTAAAAAAAAAACTAAAAAAAAAATCAAATACCAATGGAGGTTTAACAATAAAAAGATAAAGTTTGAATGGAGGAATCCATACCTGCACTTACCAAAGGAGCAACAAAAGATACCATTTTATTGCCACAGCTACTATTACGATTAGTGCTTGATCAATGCTACCACTAAGCAACGAAAAAACATACGATTATGATGCATAGAAAAATATTACCGATAAAGTTGCTATTTTTAAAGATAATAAGTATGTACAAAGGACGACAGAACCCTCCCTTAACAATATATGGATAAGCCCCCATGCAGGAAACTTATTTGCAGTTACCAAAGGAAAAAGCGATTGTCCTCCCATTGTTCCTTCTTCATCATTGCCAACAGAATCATTGGAACAACGTGCTTAAAAGAACTATTAGTCTCGTAGTTGCTACAAAGTAAACCACTCAAAACACACCAAAAAAAAAATTACGAGTTTGCAACTTATCATTCCTAAAAAAATATTCACAAGATGAAAGCATGTCTAAGAAAATTGAGAAAAAAATAAAATTTGAAATCAAATAATCAAATCAAGAAAATTTATAACATAAAAAATCAAAAAAGTTGAAAAAAATCCAATACTAATGGAGGTTTAACAATGAAAAAATGAGACCAAATATCCAAATCCATACCTACACCTACCGAAGAAGCAACTAAAAATACTAGTTTATTGCTGCAGCTATTGCTACTGCTAGTGCTAAATCACTGCTATCGCTAAGCAACAAAAAAACATACGATTAGGATACATATAAAAATATAACTCATAAAGGTGCTATTTTCCACTATAATGAGTATATACAAGGGATTGTAGAATCCTCCCTTAACAACAAATTGATAAGCCCCCATTTAGGAAACCTTATTTACAGTTACCAAGGGAACAATCAATTGTCCTACCATTGCTCCTTCTTCATTATTGCGCGCGGAATCTTTACAACATCGTTCTTAAAGGAACCATTAGTCTCAGAGTTGCTATAAAGTAAACCATTCAAAAAAAAAATTAGGAGTTTGCAACTTATTATTCCTAACAAAACGTATTAACAAGATGAATGCATGTCTAAGAAAATTGGAAAAAAAATAATATTAAAAAATAAATAATCAAATCAAGAAAATTTATAACATAAAAAATCAAAAAAGTTGAAAAAACCCCAATACAAATGGAGGGTTAACAATACAAAGATAAAGCTCGAATGAAGGAATCCATACCTGCACCTGCCAAAGAAGCAATAAAAAATACAAGTTTATTGCTACAACTACTACTGCTAGATCAATGCTACCGCTAACCAATAAGAAAACATACGATTATGATGCATAGAAAAATATTACCAATAAAGATGCTATATTTCAAGATAATAAGTATGTACAAGGGACGGTAGAACCCTCCCTTAACAATAAATTGATAAGCCCCTATGCATGAGACATTATTTGTAGTTACCAAATGAGTAATCAATAGCCCTACCATTTTTCCTTCATTATTGCCTCCAGAATCTTTGTAACATCATGCTCAAAAGAACCATTGGTATCAGAATTGCTATAAAGTAAACAATTCAAAAAAAAATATTATGAGTTTGCAACATATCATTCCTAAAAAACATATTCATAAGATGAAAACATATCTAAGAAAATCAAGAAAAAAATAAAATTTGAAAACGAATAATCAAATCAAGAAAATTTATAACATAAAAAATAAAAAATGTTTAAAAAAATCCAATACCAATGGAGGTTTAACAATGAAAAGATGAGACCGAATGTACAAATCCATACCTGCACCTACCGAAGAAGCAACTAAAAATACCAGTTTATTGCTGCAGCTATTTCTACTGTTAGTGCTAGATCACTGCTATCGCTAAGCAACAAAAAAACATACGATTAGGATGCATATAAAAATATTACTCATAAAGGTGCTATTTTCCACTATAATGAGTATATGCAAGGGATTGTAGAATCCTCCCTTAACAATAAAGGGATAAGCCCCCATTTAGGAAACCTTATTTGCAGTTACCAAGGGAACAATCAATTGTCCTACCATTGCTCCTTCTTCATTATTGCGCGTAGAATCTTTACAACATCGTTCTTAAAAGAACCATTAGTCTCAGATTTGCTATAAAGTAAACCATTCAAAAAAAGATCACTAGGAGTTTGCAACTTATCATTCCTAAAAAAATGTATTAACAAGATGATTGCATGTTTTTGAAAATTGAGAGAAAAATAAAATTAAAAAATATAAATCAAGAAAATTTATAACATAAAAAATCAAAAAAGCTAAAAAATAAATCCAATACCAAAGGAGGTTTAACAATAAAAAGATAAAGTTTGAATAAAGATAAAGTTTGAATGGAGGAATCCATACCTGCACTTACCAAAGGAGTAACAAAAGATACCATTTTATTGCCACAATTACTATTACGGTTAGTGTTAGATCAATGCTACCGCTAAGCAATGAAAAAACATAAGATTATGATGTATAGAAAAATATTACTCATAAAGGTGCTATATTTCAAGATAATAAGTATGTACAAGGGACGGTAGAACCCTCCCTTAATAATAAATGGATAAGCCCCCATGCAGGAAACCTTATTTGCAGTTACCAAGGAAACAATCAATTGCCTGCCATTGCTTCTTCTTCATTATTGCGCGCAGAATCTTTACAACATCGTTCTTAAAAGAACCTTTAGTCTCAGAGTTGCTATAAAGTAAACCATTCAAAAAAAAATTACTAGGTGTTTGCAACTTATCATTCGTAAAGAAACATATTAACAAGATGAATGCATGTCGAAGAAAATTGGAAAAAAAAAATAATATTAAAAAATAAATAATCAAATCAAGAAAATTTATAACATAAAAAATCAAAAAAGTTGAAAAAAAAAACCCAATACCAATGCAGGGTTAACAATACAAAGATAAAGCTTGAATGCAGGAATCCATACCTGCACCTACCGAAGAAGCAATAAAAAATACCAGTGTATTGCTATAGCTACTACTACGGCTAGTGCTAGATTACGGCTACTGCTAAGCAATGAAAAAATATACGATTATGATGAATAGAAAATAATTACCGATAAAGGTGCTATATTTCAAGATAGTAAGTATGTACAAGGGACGGTAGAACCCTCCCTTAGCAATAAATGGATAAGCCCCCATGCAGGAAACCTTATTTGCAGTTACCAAAGGAACAATCAATTGTCCTCCCATTGCTCCTTCTTCATCATTGCCTGTAGAATCTTTGCAACAACGTGCTCAAAAGAACCATTAGTCTCAGAGTTACTATAAAGTAAACCACTCAAAATACACAAAAAAAAATTAGGAGTTTGCAACTTATCATTCCCAAAAAACATATTCACAAGATGAAAGCATGTCTAAGAAAATCGAAGAAAAAAATAAATTTTGAAAATGAATAACCAAATCAAGAAAATTTATAACATAAAAGAAACAAAAAAGTTGAAAAAAATCAATACCAATGGAGGTTTGACAATAAAAAGATAAGCTCGAATGTAGGAATCCATACCTGCACCAAACGAAGAAGCAACAAAAAATACAAGTTTGTTGCTACAGCTACTGCTATGCTAGTGCTAGATCAATGCTACCGCTAACCAACAAGAAAACATATGATTATGATGTATAGAAAAATATGTGTTATTTTTCAAGATAATAAGTATGTACAAGAGATGGTAAATTCCTCCCTTAACAATAAATTGATAAGCCACCATGAATGAGACCTTATTTGTAGTTACCAAAGAAACAATCAATGGTCCTGCCATTGTTCCTTCATTATTGCCTCCAGAGTTTTTGTAACATCATGCTCAAAAGAACCATTAGTCTCAGAATTGATATAAAGTAAACCATTCAAAACAAACCAAAAATATTAGGAGTTTGCAACTTATCATTCCAAAAAAACATATTAACAAGATGAAAGCATGCTAAGAAAATCAAGAAAAAAATAAAATTTGAAAACAAATAATCAAATCAAGAAAATTTATAACATAAAAAATTAAAAAAGTTGAAAAAAATCCAATACCAATGGAGGTTTAATAATGAAAAGATGAGACCGAATGTAGGAATGCATACCTGCACGTACAAAAGAAGCAATTAAAAATATCACTTTATTGCTGCAGCTACTGCTACTGCTAGTGCTAGATCACTACTACCGCTAAGCAACAAAAAAACATACGATTAAGATGCATATAAAAATATTACTCATAAAAGTGCTATAAAGTAAATCATCCAAAATAAAAAAAAATACAAGGAGTTTGCAACTTATAATTCCTAAAAAAATATATTAACAAGATGAATGCATGTATAAGAAAGTTGGAAAAAAACTAAAATTCAAAAATAAATAATCAAATCAAAAAAATTTATAACATAAAAAATCAAAAAAGTTGAAAAAAACCAGTTTATTGCTACTACTACTACTAATGCTAGTGCTAGATCACTACTACTGTTAAGCAACAAAAAAACATACAATTATGATGCATGAGAAAATATTAGTGATAAAGGTACTATTTTTCAAGATAATAAGTATGTACAAAGGATGGTAGAATCCTCCCTTAATAATAAATGGATAAGCCCCTATGCATGAAACCTTATTTACAATTACCAAGGGAACAATCGATTGTCCTGCCATTGCTCTTTCATCATTACTTTCAGAATCTTTGCAACATCATGCTTAAAAGAGCCATTAGTCTTAGAGTTGCTATAAAGTAAGCCATAAAACAAATATATATATATTAAGAGTTTACAACTTATCGTTCCTAAAAAATATATTAACAGGATGATAACATATGTAAGAAAATCGAAAAAAAATACAAAATTTAAAAACGAATAATCAAATCAACAAAAATTATAACATAAAAATTCAAAAAAGCTGAAAAAAATCCAACACCAATAGAGGTTTAACAATGAAAAGATAAGCCCCAATGTTGGAATCCATACCTGCACCTACCCAATAAGCAACAAAAAATACCAATTTATTGCCATAGCTGCTGCTACTGCTAGTGCTAGATCACTGCTACCACTAAGCAACAAAAAAGTATATGATTATGGTGCATGAAAAAATATTACCGACAAAGGTGCTATTTTTCATGATAATAAGTGTGTACAAGGGATGGTAGAATCCTCCCTTAACAAGAAATAGATAAGCCCGCATGCAGAAAACCTTATTTTTAGTTACCAAGCGAACAATCGATTGTCCTGCCATTGTTACTTCTTTATTATTGCCTATAGAATCTTTACACTATCGTGCTCAAAAGAACCATTAGTCTCAAAGTTGCTATAAAGTAAACCATTCAAAACACAAATATATATATATATATATATATATATATATATATACATATATTAGGAGTTTGCAACTTATCATTCCTAAAAAACACATTAATAAGATGAAATCATGTCTAAAAAACTTGGGAAAAAATGCAAAAGTTTAAAATGAATAATCAAATCAAGAAAATTTATAACATAAAAAATCAACAAAATTAAAAAAAAAAAACTCAATACCAATGGAGGTTTAACAATAAAAAGAAAAGCCAGAATGTAGGAATCCATACCTGCACGTACGAAAGAAGCGACAAAAAATATCGGTTTATTGCTACAGCTACAGCTACTGTTTGTGCTAGATCACTACTACTGCCAAGCAACAAAAAAAACATATGATTATGATGCATGAAAAAATATTAGTGATAAAGGTAATATTTTTTAAGATAATAAGTATGTACAAGGGATGGTAGAATCCTCCCTTAACAATAAAAGGATAAGCCCCCATGCAGAAAACCTTATTTGCTGTTACAAAGAAAACAATCGATTGTCTTACCATTACTCCTTCTTCATATTTGCTTGCAGAATCTTTGCAAAATCGTGCTAAAAAATACCATTAGTCTCATAGTTGCTATAAAGTAAATCATTCAAAACAAAAAAAAAAAATATTAGTAGTTTGTAACTTATCATTTCTAAAAAACATATTAACAAGATGAAAGCATCTCTAAGAAAATCGAGAAAGAAAATTAAATTAGAAAATGAATAATCAAACCAAGAAAATTTATAACATAAAAAATTTAAAAAGTTGAAAAAAATCCAATACCAATGGAGGTTTAACAATAAAAAGATAAGCCCGAATATAGGAATCCGTACTTGCACTTACTGAAGAAGTAACAAAAAATACTAGTTATTGCTACAGCTACTGCTGGTACTAAATCACTAATACCGCTAAGCAACAAAAAAACATGCGATTATGATGCATAGAAAAATATTACCGATAAAGGTGCTATTTTTCAAGAGCCTTTTGAGCTCATCAATAAATATACTAACAGGGGCCACCGTTTTGGTAAAACAGAAAAAAGCCTTTTGAGCATTTCACCATCTCCAAACCACTGTAACATGTGAAAAAACTAATAGAAAGATCAACAGAAAGTCAAAAATGAATATCAAGAATAAGAAACAAAAGTTCAGGCTCGAAATAGGCAACAAATATATCCGGTATAATTTAACGAAAAACATCTATGTAGAGAAGTCAAGAAGATTTTACAAAATCACAATTGTAGAGTAGTGAAATAGATTTTACAGAAAAAGTCTCCATAGAGGATCCAATACACAAATTTTACAAAAATCATCTCCATAAACAAGTTGACAGAGATATCCCAACCAGCAAAGAGCATGCTGCTTAAAAGAATGTAACAGTTAAAGAATTTTTTCAGGTATAACTAATAGCAAGCTTAAAAGCATTGATAAAGTGGCCATAAGTGAAAACCCTTGAAGTTTTCTAGGAGAGCAATAGGAAAAGTTACCTTGGGTCGACAATAATAAAACTTTATGACATACTCTGTTAGGAGAACACATAGTTTAGCAGCAATAATATCACTAACTTCTAGAGCTCTAAATGAGAAAAAGATTTTTTCTGTCATATAAAAGCCACCTAACAAATAGATGTAACTTGAATTCCATAGAAATGAATATTAAAATAGGAAAAATATTGTCTAGAATAACCAAATCTAAATTCAATATCAAGAAAAAAAAATCGGGTTCTTTCTCTGGATGCTCCACTTACGGTTATGCAATACTAAAATATTTCCATTCTAATCACTGAGTAACGTAACCTGTAAACGCTAACTCTAATTAGAAAATATGATGCATATCTAAACTGCTATTCCATCTAAACTGTTATAGCAATGGCTACTGCTGCCCTACTGCCTATTGCATCTAAATTACTACTACTATTGCCTACGGCATCTAAACTACAACTACTATACTGCCGCTGTTGTACTCCTATCATGCTAAAGCTATGCTGCTATACTACTACTACTACTACACTGGTAGACTGCCATACTGTTATACAAATGTTTAAAATGCAACTAAAACACTTATCGCAGGTCATGTTTCACAAGAATGACTCACCTTATCAACAAATATATTGACAGGGGCTAGCTTGCTCGCAAAGCAGAAAAAAGCCTTTTGAGCTTTCTACCATCTCCAAACCACTGTGACATGTGAGGAAAGTAACATAGAAGAAGAATAAGAAAATGATGACGTAATCAAAAAGATTAGCAGAAAGTCAAAAATGAATATCAAGAATAAGAAACAAAAGTTCAAAAAATGTATGGCTCGAAATAGCCATAAAATATATCTGGTGGAATTTTTTTAAAAACATCTATGTAGAGAAGTCAACATAACAGAATCATGGCTGTACAGTAATCAAGATAAATTTTACAGAAAAAATCTCCACAAAGGATCTAAGACAAAGATTTTATAGAAATCATTTCTATAGGCAAGTTGACGGAGATATTCTTCCCAGCAAAGAGCATGCTGCTCAAAAGCATGTAACTATTGAAGAGTTTTCTCAAGCATAACTAACTAATATGCTTAAAAGCATCGATGACAAGGCCATAAGTAAAACCCATCTTGAAGTTTTTTAGGAGAGCAATAGGAAAAGTTACCTTTGGTCGACTGTAATAGAACTTTGTAACATACTCTATTAGGAGAACATATAATACAGCAGCGCTGATATCACTGACTCCTAGAGCTCCAAATGACAAAAAGATTTTTTCTGCCATATGAAAGCCACCCAACAAGGAGATGTAACTTGAATTCCATAATAATGAATATTAAAATAAGAAAAATATTATATAAAATAACGAAATCTAAATTCAATCTCAAGAAAAAGAATCAACCTTTGGATACCTTCTCTCGATATTCTATTCATGGTTATGCAATGTTGTAATATTTTCATTCTGATAAACTGCAACCACTACTATCGGGTGCATCTAAACTGCTATTGCCATTGCCTCCTCCTGCATCTAAACCGCAAATGCTATACCCTTACTACTATACCACTACTGTTGCACTACTATCCTGCCACAGCTATGCTGCTACACTGCTGCTGCTGTTGTTACACTGCGATACCACCACACCACTGATATATAAAATGCAGCTAAAACGCTTACTCAGGTCATGTTTTCACATAAGAGACTCACTTAATCAACAAATATAATGACAAGGACTAGCTTGTTAGCAAAAAGAGAAAAGAGTTTTTGAAGCTTTTTAGCATCTCCAAATCACTATAACATGTGAAGAAAGTAACATAGAAGAAGAACAAAGAAATGATGAGGAATTCAAGAAAATCAGCACAAAGTCAAAGTTGAATATCTGGAATAAGAAACAAAAGTTCAGAAAACGTAAGGCTCAAAACAGCCAACAAATATATCTGGTGGAATTTTTCAAAAAACATCAATTAGAGAAGTCAAGATAGATTTTACAGAATCTTGGCTGTAGGGTAATCAAGATAAATTTTACAGAAAAAATCTCCATAAAGGATCTAAAACAAAGATTTTATAAAAATCATCTTCATAGACAAGTTGACGGAGATATTCCTCCCAGCAAAGAGCATGCTGCTCAAAAGAATGTAACTATTGAAGAGTTTTCTCAGGCATAACTAACTAGCAACCTTAAAAGCATCGATAAAGAAGCCATAAGTGAAAACCATCTTGAAGTTTTTTCGGAGAGTAATAGGAAAAGTTACCTTGGGTCGACTGTAATAGAACTTGGTAACATACTTTGTTAGAAAAACACATAATACACCAGCGATAATATCACTTACTCCTCAGCTCCAAATGAAAGAGATTTTTTCTGCTAAAGAAAAGCCACCTAAGAATGAGATGTAACTTGAATTTCGTAGAAATGAATATTAAAATAAGAAAAACATTGTATAGAATAACAAAATCAAAATTCTATATTGAGGAAAAGAATTAACCTTCGGGTGCCTTCTCTAGGTACTCCACTCACGATTATGCAATGCTGCAATATTTTCATTCTCATCATAGAGTAGCTGAACCTCTAGATGCTGACTGTAATTAGAAAATAAGATGCCATTCTAAACTGCTACTCCATCTAAACTGCTGCTGCGATGGCTATTGCTGCCCCATCTAAACTACTACTGCCACTGCCCCCATCTAAACTGCTACTGCTACTGCCTACTGCCTACTGCATCTAAATTACTACTGCTACTGCCTACAGCATCTAAACTACAACAGTTATACTCCTATTGCTATGCTGCCACTGCTATACTCCTATCCTGCTAAAGCTATGCTGCTATACTACTACTTCTGCTGTTACACTGGTATACTGCCATACTGCTATATAGATGTATAAAATGCAGCTAAAAAACTTACTGCAGGTCATGTTTCTCATCAACAAATATACTGATAAGGGCTAGCTTGCTGGCAAAGCATAAAAGAGTCTTTTGAGCTTTCCACCATCTCCAAACCACTATAACATGTGAAAAAAGTAACAAACAAGGAAACAATGAGGCAATCAAAAAGATCAGCAAAAAGTCAAAAATGAATATCAAGAATAAGAAACAAAAATTCAGGCTCAAAATAGCTAACAAATATATTAAGTGAAATTTAACAAAAAAACGTCTATGTAGAGAAGTCAAGATAGATTTTATAGAGTCAGGGTTGTAGAGTAGTGAAGATAGATTTTAAAGAAAAAATCTCCATAGAGGATCCAACACAGATATTTTAAAGAAATCATCTCCATAAACAAGTTGATAGAGATATTCCACCCAATAAAGAGCATGCTGCTCAAAAGAATGTAACAATAGAAGAATTTTTTTAGGTATAACTAACTAGCAAGCTTAAAAGCATTAGTAAAGAGGCCATAAGTGAAACCCATCTTAAAGTTTTTTAGGAGAGCAATAGGAAAAGTTACCTTAGGAGAACACATAATACAGCAACGATAATATCACTAACTCCTAGAGCTTCAAATGATAGAGATTTTTTCTGCTACAGAAAAGCCACCCAACAGGGAGATGTAACATGAATTCTGTAGAAATGAATATTAAAAATAGGAAAAACATTGTACAGAATAACAAAATCAAAATTTTGTATCAAGAAAAAGAATCAACCTTCGGATGCTTTTCATGGACACTCCACTTTATGCAATGCTGCAATATTTTTATTCTAATCATAGAGTAGTTGAACCTCTAGATGCTGACTCTAATTAGAAAATAGGATCATATTTACATTGCTATTCCATCTAAACTGGTATTGTGATGGCTACTGCTGCCCCATCTAAACTGCTAGTGCTACTGCCAACTGCATTTAAACAGCAATTGCTATACTCCTACTACAATACGGCTGTTGCTGTACTACTATCCTGCTACTGCTATGCTGCAATGCTGCTACTGCGGGTGTTACACTGCTATGCTGCCATACTGCTATACTCATATATAAAATGCAGGTAAAACACTTACTCCATGTCATGTTTCATAGGAGTGACTCATCTCATCAACAAATATACTGACAAGGGCTAGCTTTCTGTCAAAGGAGAAAATAGCCTTTTAAGCTTTCCAACATTGATGAACCACAACATGTGAAGAAAGTAACATAGAAGAAGAACAAGGAAATGATGAGACAATCAAGAAGATCGGCAGAAAGTCAAAGTTGAATATCTAGAATAAGAAACAAAAGTTTAGAAAAAGTATGGTTCAAAATAGCCAACAAATATACCCCGTGGAATTTTATGAAAAACATTTATGTAAAGAAGTCAAGATAGATTTTACAGAATCAGGGTTGTAGAGTAGTCAAGATAGATTTTACAGAAAAAATTTCTATAGAGGATCCAACACAGAGATTTTACAGAAATCATCTCCATAGACAAGTTGACAGAGATATTCCTTTTGTAACAGTTGAAGAGTTTTTTCAGCATAACTAATTAGCAAGCTTAAAAGCATCAAGAAAGAGGCCACAAGTGAAACCCATCTTGAAGTTTTTTAGGAGAGCAATAGGAAAAGTTACCTTGGGTTGACAGTAATAGAACTTCGTAACATACTCTGTTAGGAGAATACATAGTACAATGGCGAAAATACTACTGACTCGTGGAGCTCCAAATGAGAAAGAGATTTTTTCTGCCACATATAAGCCACCCAACAAGGAGATGTAACTTGAATTCCATAGAAATGAATATCAAAATAAGAAAAACATTGTCTAGAATGACCAAATCTAAATTCAGTATCAAGAAAAAGAATCAACCTTTTGGGTGCCTTCTCTGGATACTCCACTTATGGTTATGCAATGCTGCAACATTTCAATTCTGATCATAGAGTGGCTGAAACTCTAGATGCTAACTCTAATTAGAAAATAGGATGCATATCTAAACTGCTACTCCATCTAAACTGCTACTGCAATGGCTACTGTTGCCCCATCTAAACTGCTACTGCCACTGCCTACAGCATCAAAACTCCTATTGCTACTAACACGATGAATTCTGAAAGCAAATCTTACACCTTGAAGCAGCATATAATCCATGGAAGGATCTTTCTCTGTTGTGGCCTTCGATTAAAGTTCAATAGCTACTCTCTTCATGTACTTCTCTGCCAATTTGACTGAACCAAACTTAATCTGCAGCATGCAGTGGTCAAGTCTTACACCAAGTTAAAAAAAAAAAACATGCTCTAGGAGTGTTGGAGGCTACCAGGAAATATAAAAGAAAAATAAAACAATGAGTAACCTGAAGAATTTGTATCTTGGCACTACAAAGCAGGTAAAGCTAACCAGTAAATGGTAAGTTGACACAATGACTTATGACTTTTTTCTATGCACATCTGGATAGATCCATCATTTCCTAGAGAAACCAAGTATTGTTGAATCGCTTTAGAAAACATCCAAGACTTGATTAAAGCTAAGGCAGTTGTAGTTTGTTTATGAATTAACATGTATTTCTTTCCCCCCCCTATCACTGTCTGAAACTTTCTAGCTTATTCTGATACCTTTTCATATAAGAACCTATTGGAAGCATGCATAGCAAAGAGAAAAAATATAATGTGCAGTTTCAATTTTTGAATTTCAACCTTAAGTGGATAACAAGCTACATGAAGCATCCTCTGTACAGCCAAGTCAGTGTTCCTTTGTGGGAGAAATGACTCGAACAAACACAAATATGATGTAGAGTTATTTCATGTTCTGAAACTGTAGCAATACTTCCTATGCTCGTGCTTTAACATTTCATTCCAAGAAATTAGAAAGCATCACTCACCTTGCTAATCATCCCATTGTCAAGCATCTAATCTGTGGGGATTTGAAATTCCTTGCAGTTGTGCATCAAGGAGTCTTTAGTTCTGAGAGGGTTGTAGACAGTACGTTCCATCCCATCAATGCGAATAAAACTTTTATGCAATTACAACTTGGGAAGATTGGTTTTCAGAGATTATAAAGGGGAAAAAAGGGAAAAAGCAATGTTACAATAGTATTAGGTTCTTACTTCTCAGGTGAAGCAACCATTTTTTTTAAGTGCAATATCACAAGGCATTCTTGGGTCATCCTGGCTGTAAGAAACTTCATATTCCAATTTCTTTAAATCTCTGTATCTGAATACTGGTTCTCTCAAAGTCTCTACCTTCTTCTCTGGCCAATCAAAGAGCTTTAGCACTGCCCTTTCATCCACTGTCACAAGGATTCAACCAAAATGAGGACCACAAGAAAACTGCAGTGATTTTCACAAAATAGTACAATCATCTCTAGAAACCTCAAGCAAGCATGAAGCTCAAATGTTTATATGTCATTAGACCATGTTGACATATTTGGCATGCCAACTTATAAACAAATGTACTACAGCAATCAGTTTAATTGTCTTCAGGACATCTGCAAACAAATATACAACTTACCAGAAAGCAAAGTTCATCATCAAGCCACTTCACAAATTCCACAACATCTTCAATGTTTTGATAATCTGCATTATTGACCTCTCTTATTAGTGAGTTCACAAATTTCCCTTGAGTTTCAACATCAACCTTTATCTACACAAAAAGATACAGATTAAAAACAGTGAGGATCTGAAATTACTGTAAATTTTGAATGGGTAAAATCTAAATAAAGAGCAATTCAAATAGAAACTTTTTCCATGCTTAATTTGGTAAGGAAGAAGAGAAGCAGCCTCTTTAGTCCTGGCATGCTATAAAATATTAAAAATTCTTCTTGGCCTGTCTTTACTTGGTAAAGAGATAAAGCCTGGATGTCATACAAAACCAGACAAAACTGTGGTTTATTCCACTCAAGATGGATACAATAATGTCCTCAATGTATCAAAAGTGAGTTGCAATGCGAAGGATGATTTCTTTACCTTTGCCACTGTGGTATTACCTTAATAAACGGTGCAGGATTCTGAAATGACAACTTTTCACTCAGAAATCAATAGCTGATTGAGCTTGATTTTCCCCAAACTAGATATGCTTCTAATTTGGTTCTAGCAAACTTGCTCAGTTTGCTCAGCATTATTAATATCAACTCCTTTTGGTGGCCACCATTATCCTTGAAACCTTCCCCTGCTCCATTCTATAGCCATAATTAGAAGTTTCTAATCAAGCACAATCAAATTCAATTACTTAAGCAATCAAGTTTAGAAACCAAATTTTGAGATAACAGCATTCAAATCCTCTCTTTATCCTTAAAACCTTCCCCTGCTCCATTCTATAATTAGTAATCAAAAGTTTCTAATCAAGCACAATCAAATTCAATTACTTAAAAGCACCCAAATTAAAAAACCAAATTCTGAGATAACAACCTTCAAATCCTCTCTATATAGGAAAACCTTCCCCTGCTCCATTCTATAATCAGTAATCAAAATTTTCTAATCAAGCACAATCAAATTCAATCACTTAAGCAACCAAATTCTGAGATAACAACTTTCATATCCTCTGTATATAGGACATTATCCCTAAAACCTTCCCTGCTCCATTCTCTAACCAGTAATCAAAATTTTGTTATCAAGCACAATCAAATTCAATCGCTTAAGCAACCAAATTAAGAAACCAAATTCTAAGATAACAACATTCAAATCCTCTCCGTATAGCAGCATAGAAGAACATACCAGACAAAATCTCCCAACTAATGGATGCCTTCATGATCAAATAGCCAAATCGCACAGCCCATTCTCAAAGACTAACAAAATAATTTGAGTTATAACCGTCAAATTTCTCCAAAATTTCTACCTATGATTTTTCCTCTCAAACTTTCTCTCTAAATTTCTCCCTCTCTAACTCATCTCTCATTTCTCTTCCAGTCTATGCAATTTACAGTATGAGCACACAACGGTCACATTACCGTTATAAGCATTAAATTTTGAAAATCAACATAACGGTATTGATCCAGCGTTGAGCATTTGCCATTGGTAAGAAAACACTCCTGCGAGTGCGCGTGCACGTGACCTTTCCCCACCGGTTCGGGTCGAGTATCCTTCAAGCCATGCCTTCTTCCCTGCATAGAAACGGCCTCGCGTTCGCTAACCAGAGGGGGAAGAGAGAGGCATGGTCTTCTATGCAGACTAATATCTCTCCACTCGTGACTGCGACGAAAAGAGAGAAACATCCCCGTATCAAGCACTACAATAGGCGTGGATAGCAGGGGGTTTCTAATTCAGGGAGAAGTTCAAGGTTGCTTTTGCGTGCATGTAAGTGAAGTTCAAGGAGGAAGGCTACTGTAGTCATGCTGTGTACATGCGCAGTTCATATAGCCAAATTACTATCCTCTGTGGTTTACCTTACTGAACACACTGCTTTATCCCAATAGTTTCACGCCAAGTATTGAAGTTTTTTATATCCTTGCATTTTAACAGAGTTGAAAAAGAAAATGCGAAATGATAAGGTTTTTTAACATGTGGAGTTGGTGGAATATAAATCTTGAGAATTCTGAGCTTAAACGGGGAGATATGTGTGATATATGTTATAATTTAGTGTATAAAATATGTACATATTTATGTATGTGTATACATGTATTTTTAAATGTATGAGCATGTAAGCACTAGCATGCATACTTTATTAACAATTGTATAAAGTAAAATGAAAACATCCATTTTAATTTGAAATATTAATTCCAAAAAAATAATTAAAAATTGATGATGTATTTTACTTGAATATAATCAAAGATATGAGATTTATGAAAAAAAAAATTGAGTTCTTTCGAGCAATAGATCCATAATTTTGGATTCAATATCTCAGATAAATAAATTTATTTTATTTTATTTTATAAACTTAATAAAAATAATAATTAAAAATATATAAAAATATATATTTTTTATTTTAATATATATTTATTTTTTATTTTAATAAGAAATTTTCTTATTGAATGATAACTTATAAACTCCTCAAATGTTTGAAATGAACTATATAATAATTGCAGAGAGAATATTAATTTTATTAACATAGTATAGTAAACCGTATTTTCTATAAAAAAAAGAATAAGAGTAAAAAATTAAAAATATTCAAAAAAATTAATATATATATATGTAAGAAAAAAATTTAAAAATTTAAAGTAACTAAAATAAAATACAAAAATGAGTAAAAAAATCCACCAAAAATAAAAACAATAAATCAATAAAAACAAACAAAATTTGAAAAAGAAAATAGTAACAAAATAATATATATATATATATATATATCTCAAAAGAATTATAAAATGTACAATTTAAAAAAACACATATCTTTGGAGGCAAGAGAAAGAGATAAAGAAAAAATAACATAAAATTATTTTCCTAGTAATTATAAAGATATTATCCAAATTTTGTTAAAAAAACGCAAAAAACCTTAAAATGTCCAAAATACAAAAAATACAAAACACAAAAGAAAAGGACAAAAATTCAAAAAAATTAAAAAATAAAAATCATAAGACACTTTTCATAAACAAAAAAAGAAAAGAAAAGAAAATTAAAAATTTTAAAAAATCAAATACAATAAAAAATCCAAAAAAAATAAGGTTACTAGAAGAAAATAAGAGAAAGAAATTAAAAATGCACAATAAAATTATAATATATATATATATATATATATATATATATACACATATATATGTAAGAAAAAAAAGAGTTTAAAAAATTTAACAAAAATCATGACAATTTATATAAAAAAAAGATAATAGTAAAAAAAAACAAAACAAAACTCATTGCCAAACAAGAACATAGATTTTGTTGGAAACAAATAGTAAAAAATAAAATAAAATAAAAAATAAAAACAAAGAAAAAACATATCAACAAAAATCATAAAAAATAAAAAGGAAATAAAATATAATAAAAATCTAATAAAATAAAATAAAATCCAAAATGTAAAGAAATTAAAAAATTAAAAGATTAAAAGATTAAAAAACTTAAAAAATGAAAAATAACGAATGACAAAAAATAATGTAAAATAATTTAAAACAATTCTTGGATCTAGACCTTAGACCTCTAAACCCAAGACTAAAGACCCTAAACCTTAAACTCTAATACTCTAGACTGTAAACCCTAAACCCTAGATCTTAAACCTAGACATAGACCCTAAACCATATATCATAGATCTTAAACCCTAGAACTTGAACCTAGACCCTCGTTCCTAAAGTTTAGATCCTAAAACTCTAAACCTTAACACTAACCTTAAAACCTACCCTAAACCCTATACCCTAGTCCCGAGGACCTTAAACCCTAAATCTGAAATGCTAGACCCAGGACGCCATAATCTTAAAACTTAGACCCTACACTCTAGAACCCTACACCTAAAACCTAAAACCTAGACCTTCAACCTTAGATCTTAAACCTTACACCTTAGACTATGGACCTTAGACCTCAAATCATAGACCCTAAATTATACCCTATATGTTAGACCCAGATTATGCTATACGCTAGACCCTAGATTATACCTTACACTGTAGAACTTAGACCTTCAAACCCTAAATTAATAAACCCTAAAACTTCCACTTTGGACCCTAGGCCTTAAACTTCAATTCCAAGACATTAAAACCATAAAATAGTAAAATCTAAAATCTAGACCCTAAACCCAAAACCTTAGATCAAACCCTAAAGTCTTACATCTTTAACACAGACCAGAGACCATAAACCATAAACTCAAGACCTCATAACGCTAACCCTAAGGCCAAAACTCTAGGCAGTGCACCCAACATGCTATACCCAGATCCTAAAATCTTAAATCCTTAAAACCCTGAAATCCTAAAACACTAGACCCCTAACCCTAAAGTCGAAAACCTTAGACCTTAAAACCTTAGGTCTTACAATCTTAAACCCTAAACCCTAGGCCCTAGACCTTAGACCAAAGACCCTACACCTTAAGTCCTGGATTCTAGACTTTAGACCCTAAAACACTTGACACTAAGCCCTAGACTTCCTAAACCTAGATCCTATACCCTAATTCCTAAACCTGGACCATAGAAGTAGACCTTAAATTCTAAACCCTAGAACACTAGATGCTAGATTCTAGACCCCACACCCTACCTTAAAACTCAAGATTCTAGATCCTAAACCATACTTTAAAACCCAAGAATCTTAAAACCTAAAGCTTAGACCCTATACCTTAGACCATCGACTATTTTAGACCGTAGACCTTAGACCCTTGACCTTACACCCAACCTTAAAACCCCAAAATCTTGGACCTTAAACCTTAGAGCCTAGATCCTAGAATCTATACTCTAAATCCTAAACTGTATACCTTGAACCTTAAACCCCAGACCTTATACCTTTAACTCAAGACCCTTAAACCCTGTCAGCCTTAGACTTAAACACCCTAAAACTAGTCCATAGACCAAGGACCTTAGATCATGGATCCCAATACCCTAGACCTCTTCCTTAGACCCTAAACCTTAAACCCTAGAATTTTGAACCCTAGACTCTAGACTTAGATCCTAAAACATAAAAACCGTTAAACCTTAAAATCTTAGAATTTGGACTCTAGAACCAAGACCTTAGATTCTAAAACCCTACACCTTAAAATCCTAGAATCCTAAAACTTGGACCCTAAAATTGATACCCTAGACTTTAAAACTTAGATCCTAAACACCAAAGCTTAGACCCTAGATCATAAACCCTAGACCTTAGACCCTAATTTCTAAACCATAAAACTTGGATCTTAAAGTCCCTAGACCCTATACCTTAGACCAAAACCCTAGATGATTGACCTTAAACCATAGATCCTGAATCGTAAACCCTAAAGGCCTATCCATACACCTTAAACCACCCTACACTAAACCTTAAACCCTAAAACCATATAATAAACCCTAAACCTAAAGTTAATACCTTAAAACCTTAAATCCTAAAGTTAATATCTTAAACTCGAAAACCCTACCATAAGCCCATGGACCTTAGACCCCAATCCCTAAACTCTAAACCTTAGAACCTTAGACCATGACCCTAGACCCTCTAACCACATACCTAAGGCCCTAGAACTTTTACTCGTAACTCTAGAAACTAGAGATTAGATCCTAGATCCTAAACCCTAGATCCTAGGCCCTAGAAACTTAATCTTAGATTTTGGACCTTAAACCATAATTCTTAAGTCGTAGACATTAAACCCTAGTTATTAAACCCTAAACATTAGACCGTAGACCCTAAAAATGATAGATCTAAGATCTTAGACCTAGACCTAGACTATGGTTACTACTAGATTACTGTTACTATTACTGTTACTACTACTGTAAGATTACTGCTATTACGACTCCTAAATAACTGCTGCGACTACTGTCAAATTACTGCTAGTATAAGATTACCAGATTAGTGCTACTATTACTACTAGATTAGTACTACTAAATTACTACTACTTCCACTGCTAGATTACTACTACTTGTAGATTACTATTATTATAACCACTAGTTTATTGCTACAGCTACTATTGCTACTACCACTGCTAAGCAACAAAAAAACATACAATTATAATGCATAGAAAAATACTATTGATAAAGGTGTTATTCTCCAAGATAATAATTATATACAAGGGATGGTAGAATCCTCTCTTAACAATAAATGGATAAGCTCCTATATAGGAAACCTTATTTGCAGTTACCAAGGGAACAATCGATTGTCTTACCATTGCTCCTTCTTCATCATTGCGTGCAGAATCTTTGCAACATCATGCTCAAAAGAACCATTAGTCTCAGAGTTACTATCAAGTAAACCATCTAAAACAAATATTCATACATATATATATATATATACATATATATATATATATATATATATATATTAAGAGTTTGTAACTTATCATTCCTAAAAAACATATTAATAAGATCAGTGCTACCGCCAAGCAACGAAAAAACATACGATTATGATGCATAGAAAAATATTTTCGATAAAGGTACTACTTTCCAATATAATAAGCATTATTAAGGGATGGTAGAATCCTCCCTTGACAATAAAATTTATAACATAAAAAAACAAAAAAGTTAAAAAAAAATCAATACCAATGGAGGTTTAACAATAAAAAGATAAGCCCAAATGTAGGAATCCATACATGCACATAAACAATCAGTTCTTGTTCGGACAGTGCAATTTTTTTAACTACTAGTCCTTCTCCATCACTGTCCTCAAAATCTTCACAACATCGATATCAAAACAAGTATTTGTCTATAATATGCTATAAAGTATCCATGTGCCAATTCGTAAGAAAAGGATTATAGGGAGAATTCCTTACTTTTCTTCTAGTATAAATAATTAAGAGAAAGTGCAGCTTGTACCTCAGCAAAGTGCTAGTTCTTTATAAGTTGTTGCTCAGAATGGAAAACAAAATCAACACTGGTGTCTACATCTTCAAGATCTGCATCTGCATCCAAGTCATCAAGATCCATGCTGCTTCTTGTTAATGTCACCCCTAAGCTTTGGGACTTCAGTAGTCTTCCTCGCTTCCTGTATTACTGATAGTAGTACTTCTTTAATGCTTTGCAACGGGTTATTTACATCGTGACTTTACCAGCTTCCTCCTTTCGTTAGCTTTATAGGCAACTTCTTTAAGAACCATAAATCAGTTTTCATTTCATGGATAGTTAATCTTCGTAAAACAAGTAGTTCAATTAATCTAAATTTGTTGAAATACATTTTTTGATCGTTCACTACCTACTAATAACATATTTTCTAAAGAAACAATCATGCCTACAATGAATAAGTTCTAATTACTTTCATTCCAATTGTTTGCTTTCAGACAATTTTGGGTTAAGTCTGTTCTTTAATGAGAAAAATTATACTGACCTAATTGAGTTAAACTTTATTTTGTTGCTTCCTCGATTTTCGATAACTCAGCAATCAAGCTCCTATTCATCTATGCAAGCCAATAGAAAAAATTACCGTTTCAAGATTTGCGACAAATAGCGAAGACAAAGGATGCTTGCCATTCACATAAACTCGAACGTAATCTGGGATTGTGTAATGGATACGGAGTATCCGCTACCAAGACCAATAAGAAGATATCTCATTATTTTAAGTGACATAATTCTATCTACTTTTAATGGAGGAAAGGAACTTGAGAGTTTGAATATGATAAATCGCAATTGCCTTCATAAAGTTTTTTTGGGTGAGCAGGATCTTCAAACGGATAAGCACCAACTAGCATCACGTGTTTGATCACCCCACAAGACCAAACATCTGCAATCTCAATATTGCTCCAGGGTTAGATACAGAACACATCGATCAAAGAACAACAAAGGACAACGAAGAGGAAAATGATATAAAAAAAATGCAAAGAATTAAATATATAACTTTGCCATCGTATTCTCTTTTCTTTTGGATAGGACCTTAGGTGTTATGTAAGTTGGTGTTCCTATAGTAGATTTTGGTTAAGAGCACGACATTACTGATTACAAAATCACATAAATACAATAAATAAAGAGGTTATAATTGAACATGATCTCCCTTATAGTCCTATGGCTTTCATAATCTGAAAATTACCTTTGAATGCCCAAAATCACATATCTTGATACTAGGAGCTGCATTACCATCCTGTAGGGTATTTTGTAGCTTAAGATCTCTATGGCTAATCTGCTGTAAGAAATAAATCTTTATGCTAGATGGATTACGAGAGAAAGAAAAGCAGAATAAATTAAAGAGAAAGGCCAAAAGAAAATATAAGGAGTATGCAACTTGTCATTCCTGAAAAACCTAATAAAAAGATGAAAGCATGTCTAAGAAAATCAAAGAAAATACAAAATTTGAAAATGAACAATCAAATCAAGAAAATTAATAACATAAAAAATCAAAAAAGTTGAAAAAATATCCAATACGAATGGAGGTTTAACAATAAATATATAAGCCCGAATGTAGGAATCCATATTTGCACCTATTGAAGAAGCAACAGAAAATACCAGTTTATTGCTACTGCTAGTGCTAGATCACCACAACCGCTAAGCAATAACAAAACATACGATGATGATGCATAGAAAAATATTACCGATAAAGGTACTATTTTCCAAGATAATAAGTATGTACAAGGGATGGCAGAATCCTCGATTAACAATAAATGGATAACCCCCATGCAAGAAACCTTATTTGCAGTTACAAAGGGAACAATCGATTATCTTTCCATTACTCCTTCATCATTACGTACAGAATCTTTGCAACATCGTGCTTAAAAGAACCATTAATCTTAGGGTTGCCATAAAGTAAAACCATTCAAAACACAAAATATATATATAAGGAGTTTGTAACTTATCATTCATAAAGAACATATTAACAAGATGAAAGCATGTCTAAGCAAATAGAGGAAAAATACAAAATTTGAAAATGAATAATCAACTCAAGGAAAATTATAACCTAAAAAATCAAAAAAGTTGAAAAAAAAATCCAATACCAATAGAGGTTTAACAATAAAAAGATCAGCTCGAATGCAGGGACCCATACCTGCACCTACCGAAGAAGCAATAGAAAATACAAGTTTAAAGCTACAGCTACTGCTACAGCTAGTGCGAGATCAGTGCTACCGCTAAGCAACAAAAAAACATATGATTATGATACATTGAAAAAATATTACCGATAAAGGTGCTATTTTTCAAGATAATGAGTGTGTACAATGGATGGTGGAATCCTCCCTTAACAATAAATGGATAAGCCCTCGTGTCAGAAACCTTATTTACAGTTACCAAGGGAACAATCGAATGTCCTGCCATGGGTCCTTCTTCATCATTGCCTGCAGAATCTTTGCAACATCGTGCTCAAAAAAACCATTAATCTTAGAGTTTTTATAAAGTAAGCCATTTAAAACACAAAATAATAATAATAATAATAATAGTTTCCAAGTTATCATTCCTAAAAAAAAACATATTAACAAGATGAAAGCATGTCTAAGAAAATCAAGGAAAAAAATAAAATTAGAAAATAAATAATCAAATCAAGGAAATTTGTAACATAAAAATCAAAAAAGTTGAAAAAAAATCCATTGCCAATAGAGGTTTAACAATAAAGAGATAAGCTTGAATGTAGGAATTCATATCTACACCTACCGAACGAGTAAAGAAAATAGCAGTTTATTGCTATAACTACTTATACTACTAGTGCTAGATCACTGCAACCATTAAGCAACAAAAAAACATATGATTATGATGCATAGAAAAATATTACCAATAAAGGTGCTATTTTCCAAGATAATAAGTATGTACAAGGGCTGGTAGAATCCTCTCATAACAATAAATGGATAAGTCTCCATGTAGGAAACCTTATTTGCAGTTACCAAGGGAACAATCGATTGTCTTGCCATTACTCCTACTTCATCATTGCCTGCAGAATCTTTGCAACATCGTGCCCAAAAGCACCATTAGTCTTAGAGTTTCTATAAAGTAAATCATTCAAAACACAATATATATATATATATAAGGAGTTTGACACTTATCATTCCTAAAAAACATATTAACAGGATGAAAACATGTCTATGAAAATCGAGGAGAAATACAAAATTTCAAAATGAATAATCAACTCAAAAAAATTTATAACATAAACCAATGGAGCTTTAACAATAAAAGGATAAGCCCGAATGCAAAAATCCATACATATACCTACCAAAGAAGCAACAGAAACTACCAGTTTATTGCTACACCCACTACTACTGCTAGTGCTAGTAAATCACTGCCGTTATGCAACAAAAAAATATATGATTATGATGTATAGAAAAATATTATCGATAAAGGTGCTATTTTTCAGGATAATAAGTATGACAAGGGATGGTAGAATCCTCCCTTAACAATAAATGGATAAGCCACCATGCAAAAAACCTTTTTTGCAGTTACCAAGGAAACAATCGATTGTCCTGCTATTGCTCTTTCTTCATCATTGCCTGTAGAATCTTTGCAACATCATGCTTAAAAGAACCGTTAGTCTCAGAGTTACTATAAAGTAAACCATTCAAAACATTATTTAAAAAAAAAAAAAGAGTTTGTAACTTATCATTCCTAAAAAACATATCAACAAGATGAAAGCATGTCTAAGAAAAATGAGAAAAAAATAAAAGTTAAAAATGAATAATCAAATCAAGAACATTTATAACATAAAAAATCAAAAAAGTTAAAAAAAAATCCAATACCAATGGAGGTTTAACAATAATAAAAAAAAAAGCCCCCATGCAGTAAAACCTATTTTACGGTTACCAAAGGAACAATTAATTGTCATGCCATTGCTCCCTCGTCATTGCCTATAGAATCTTTGCAAAATCGTGCTCAAAAGAACCATTAGTGTCAGAGTTGTTATAAAGTAAACCATTTAAAACAAAATATATATATTAGAAGTTTGTAACTTACCAGTCCTAAAAAGCATATTAAAAAATCAAAGCACGTCCAAGAAAATCGAGGAAAAATGCAAAATCTGAAAATGAATAATCAAATCAAGAAGATTTACAACATAAAAAATCAAAAAAGTTGAAAAAAATCCAATATAAATGGAGGTTTAACGATAAAAAGATAAGCTCGAATGTAGGAATACCTACCTGTACCTACCCAAGAAGCAACAAAAGATACCAGTTTATAGATATAGGTACTACTATTACTAGTGCTAAATCACAGCTACCATTGAGCAACAAAAAAATATATGATTATGACGAATGATAAAATATTACCGATAAAGGTGCTATTTTCCAAGACAATAAATATGCATAACGGATGGTAGAATCGTCCCTTAACAATAAATAGATACGCACCCATGCACGATACCTTATTTGCAGTTACCAAGGGAATAATCGATTGTCCTGCCATTACTCCATCTCCATCATTACTTACAAAATCTTTGCAACATCATGCTCGAAAGAACCATTACTCTTAAAGTTGTTTCAAAGTAATCCATTCAAAACACAAAAGAAAAAAAAAGTGTTCGCAACTTATCATTCCTGAAAAACATATTAAAAAGATGAAAGCATCTCTAAGAAAATCGAGGAAAAATACAAAATTTGCAAATGAATAATCAAATCAAGAAAATTCATAGCATAAAAAATCAAAAAAAGTAAAAAAAAAATCCAATACCTATGGGGGTTTAATAGTAAAAAGATAAGCCAGAATGTAGGAATCCATACCAGCACCTACCCAAAAAAGCAAAAAAAGATACTAGTTTATTGCTACAACTACTGCTAGTGCTAGATCATAGCTACCGCTAAGCAATAAAAAATATACAATTATGATGCATCGAAAAATATTATCGACAAAGGTACTATTTTCGAAGATAGTAATAATGTACAACGGATGGTAAAACCTTCGTTAACAATAAATGGATAAGCCCTCATGCAAGAAACCTTATTTGCCATTGCCAAGAAAACAATTGATTGTCCTGCCATTGCTGCTTCTTCATTATTGCCTGTAGAATCTTTGCAACATCATGCTCAAAAGAACCATTAGTCTTAGAGTTACTATAAAGTAAGCCTTTTAAAACATTATATATATATATATATATATAAGGAGCTTGCAACTTATCATTCCTTAAAAACATATTAACAAGATGAAAGTATGTCTAAGAAAATCGAGAAAAAAAATAAAATTTGAAAATGAATAGTTAAATCAAGAAAATTTATAACATAAAAAATCAAAAAAGTTGAAAAAAAATTCCAATACCAATGGAGGTTTACCAATGAAAAGATAAGCTCGAAAGTAAGAATCCAAACCTACACCTACCACAGAAGCAACAAAAAATAATAGTTTATTGCTACAGCTACTGCTACGGCTAGTGCCAGATCAGTGCTACCGCCAAGCAACAAAAAAAACATACAATTATGATGTATAAAAAAATATTTCCAATAAAGGTGTTGTTTTCCAAGAGAATAAGCATATATAAGGGATAGTAGAATCCTCCCTTAACAATAAATGGATAAGTCCCCATGCAGGAAACCTTATTTGCAGTTACCAAGGGAACAATCGATTGTCTTCTTATTCCTCTTTCATCATTGCTTGCAGAATCTTTCCAACATTGTCCTCAAAAGAACCATTAATTTTAGAGTTGCTATAAATTAAACTATTCAAAACAGATTATATATATATATATAAGGAGTTTTCAACTTATCATGTCTAAAAAACATATTGACAAGATGAAAGCTTGTCTAAGAAAATTGAGGAAAAATACAGAATTTGAAAATGGATAATCAAATCAAGAAAATTTATCACATAAAAAATCAAAAAAGTTAAAAAAAAATCCAATACCAATGGAGGTTTAACAATAAAAAGATACGCCCGAATGCAAGAATCCATACATGTACCTACCAAAGAAGCAGTAGAAAATACCAATTTATTGCTACAGCTACTGCTACTACTAGTCCTAGATCACAGCTACCGCTAAGCAATAAAAAAACATACAATTATGATGTGTAAAAAAATATTACTAATAAAAGTGCTATTTTCCAAGATAATAAGTATGTACAAGGGATCGTGGAATCCTCCCTTAACAATAAATGGATAAGCCCCATGTAGGAAACCTTATTTGCAGTTACCAAGGGAACAATCGATTATCCTGCCATTGCTCCTTCTTCATCATTGCCTGCAGAATCTTTGCAACAACATGCTTAAAAGAACTATTTGTCACAGAGTTGCTATAAAGTAATCATTTCAAACAAAAAAAAATATTAGGAGTTTGCAACTTATCACTCCTAAAAAATATATTAACAAGATGAAAGCATGTCTAACAAAATTGAGGAAAAATACAAATTTTGAAAATGAATAATCAAGTCAAGAAAATTTATACAATAAAAATCAAAAAAGTTGAAAAAAAATCCAACATTAATGGAGGTTTAACAATAAAAACATAAGCTTGAATGTAAGAATCCATTCCGTCACCAACCGAAGAAGCAACAAAAGATATGAGTTTAATGCTACAGCTAGTACTAGATTAGTGCTACCGTTAAGCAACAAAGAAACATACGATTATGATGCATAGAAAAATATTACCTCTAAAGGTGCTGTTTTTCAGGATAATAAGCATGCACAAGGGATGGCAGAATCCTCCCTTAACAATAAATGGATAAGCACCCTTGCACGAAACCTTATTTGCAGTTATCAAAGGAACAATCGATTGTCCTACCATTGCTACATCTTCATCATTGCTTGCAGAATCTTTGCAACATCATGCTCAAAAGAACCATTGGTCTTATAGTTGCTATAAATTAAACTATTCAAAAAATATATATATTAGGTGTTTGCAACTTATCATTTCGAAAAAATATATTAACAAGATGAAAGCATGCCGAAGAAAGTCAAGGAAAAAATTTGAAAATTAAAAATCAAATCAAGAAAATTTGTAACATTTAAAATCAAAAAAATTTTGAAAAAAATCCAATACCAACGGAGGTTTAACAATAAAGAGATAAGCTCGAATGTAAGAATCCATACCTGCACCTACCGAAGGAGCAACAAAAAATACCAGTTTATTGCTACAGCTACTTTTACTGCTAGTGTTAAATCAGCGCTACCGCTAAGCAATAAAAAATATACGATTATGATGCATCGAAAAATATTATCGATAAAGGTACTATTTTCCAAGATAATAAGTATGCACAATGAATGGTAGAATCCTCCCATAAAAATAAATGGATAAACCCCCATGCAGAAAACCTTATTTTCTATTGCTAAGAAAACAATTGATTGTCTTGCCATTGTTACTTCTTCATTATTGCCTGCAGAATCTTTGCAATATCATGCTCAAAAGAACCATTTGTCTTAGGGTTGCTATAAAGTAAGCCATTCAAAACACACACACACACACACACACACACACACACACACACACACACACACACACACACACACACACATATATATATATATATATATATATATATATATATATATATATATATATATATATATTAGGAGTTTGCAACTTATCATTCCTAAAAAACATATTAACAAGATGAAAGCATGCCTAAGAAAATCGAGGAAAAAAACAAAATTTGAAAATGAATAATCAAATCAAGAAAATTTATAACATAAAAAATCAAAAAAGTTAAAAAAAAAATCCAATACCAATCGAGGTTTAACAATGAAAAGATAAGCCCGAAAGTAGGAATCCAAACCTACACCTACCGAAGAAGCAACAAAAAAAATAGTTTATTGCTACTGCTACTACTAGTGCTAGATCAACGCTACCGCCAAGTAACAAAAAAACATACGATTATGATGCATAAAAAAATATTTCCGATAAAGGTACTTCTTTCCAATATAATAAGCATTATTAAGGGATGGTAGAATCCTCCCTTGACAATAAAATTTATAACATAAAAAAAAACAAAAAAGTTGAAAAAAATCAAGACCAATGGAGGTTTAACAATAAAAAGATAAGCTCGAATGTTGGAATCCATACCTGCACCAAAAGAAGAAGCAACAAAAAATGCTAGTTTGTTGCTACAGCTACTGCTACTGCTAGTGCTAGATCAACGCTACCGCTAACCAACAAAAAAACATACGATTATGATGCATAGAAAAATATTACCGATAAAGTTGCTATTTTTAAAGATAATAAGTATGAACAAAGGACGACATAACCCTCCCTTAACAATAAATGGATAAGCCCTAATGCAGGAAACCTTATTTGCAGTTACCAAGGGAAAAATCGATTGTCCTCCCATTGCTCCTTCTTCATCATTGCCAGTAGAATCTTTGGAACAACGTGCTCAAAAGAACCATTAGTCTCATAGTTGCTACAAAGTAAAGCACTCAAAAAAAAAAAGAAGGAGTTTGCAACTTATCATTCCTAAGAAACATATTCACAAGATGAAAGCATGTCTAAGAAAATCAAGAAAAAAATTAAATTTGAAAAGGAATAATCAAATCAAGAAAATTTATAACATAAAAAATCAAAAATGTTGAAAATAATCCAATACCAATGGAGGTTTGACAATGAAAAGATGAGACCGAATGTACAAATCCATACCTGCACCTACCGAAGAAGCAACTAAAAATATAAGTTTATTGCTACAGCAACTGCTACTGCTAGTGCTAGATCACTGCTATCGCTAAGCATCAAAAAAACATACGATTAAGATGCATATAAAAATATTACTTATAAAGGTGCTATTTTTCACTATAATGAGTATATACAAGGGATGGTAGAATCCTCCCTTAACAACAAATGGATAAGCCCCCATTTAGGAAACCTTACTACAGTTACCAAGGGAACAATCAATTGTCCTGCCATTGCTCCTTCTTCATTATTGCGTGCAGAATCTTTACAACATAATGCTTAAAAGAACCATTAGTCTTAGAGTTGCTATAAAGTAACCATTCAAAAAAAATTACTAGGAGTTTGCAACTTATCATTCCTAAAACAAACGTATTAACAAGATGAATGCAGGTCTAAGAAAGTTGGGAAAAAAATAAAATTAAAAAAAAATAATCAAATCAAGAAAATTTATAACATAAAAAATCGAAAAAGTTGAAAAAAAAAACCAATACCAATGGAGGTTTAACAGTAAAAAGATAAAGTTTGAATAGAGGAATCCATACCTGCACTTACCAAAGGAGCAACAAAAGACACCAGTTTATTGCCACAGCTACTATTACGGTTAGTGCTAGATCAATGTTACCGCTAAGCAACGAAAAAACATACGATTATGATCCATAGAAAAATATTACCGATAAAGTTGCTATTTTTAAACATAATGAATATGTACAAAGGACAATAGAACCCTCCCTTAACAATAAAAGGATAAGCCCCCATGCAGAAAACCTTATTTGCAGTTACCAAGGGAAAAATCAATTGTCCTCCCATTGCTCCTTCTTCATCATTGCCAGCAGAATCTTTGGAACAACGTGCTCAAAAGAACCATTAGTCTCATAGTTGCTACAAAGTAAACCACTCAAAACTGACAAAAAAAATTAGCAGTTTGCAACTTATCATTCCTAAAAAACATATTCACAAGATGAAAGCATGTCTAAGAAAATCGAGGAAAAAAATAAAATTTGAAAATGAATAATCAAATCAAGAAAATTTATAACATAAAAAAACAAAAAAAGTTGAAAAAAAAAATCAATACCAATGGAGGTTTAACAATAAAAAGATAAGCTCGAATGTAGGAATTCATACCTGCACCAAAAGAAGAAGCAACAAAAAATGCCAATTTTTTGCTACAGCTACTGCTACTACTAGTGCTAGATCAATGCTACCGCTAACCAACAAGAAAACATACGATTATGATGCATAGAAAGATATTACTAATAAAAGTACTATTTTTCAAGATAATAAGTATGTACAAGGGATGGTAGAATCCTCCCTTAACAATAAATTGATAAGCCCCCATGCATGAGACATTATTTGTAGTTACCAAAGGAACAATCAATAGCCCTACCATTGTTCCTTCATTATTGCCTCCAGAATCTTTGTAACATCGTGCTCAAAAGAACCATTAGTCTCAGAGTTACTATAAAGTCAACTATTCAAAACACAAAAAAAAAAAAAGAGTTTGCAACTTATCATTCCTAAAGAACGTATTCATAAGATGAAAGCATGTCTAAGAAAATCAAAGAAAAAAATAAAATTTGAAAATGAATAATCAAATCAAAGAAATTTATAGCATAAAAAATGAAAAAAGTTTTAAAAAAAAAATCCATTGCCGTTGGAGGTTTAACAATAAAGAGATAAGCCTGAATATAGGAATTAATACCTGCACCGACCGAACAAGCAAAGAAAATACCAGTTTATTGCTACAACAACTGCTACAGCTAGTGCTAGATCACTGCAACCGCTAAGCAATAAAAAAACATATGATTATGATGCATAGAAAAAAATTATCGATAAAGGTGCTCTTTTCCAAGATAATAAGTATGTACAAGGGATGGTAGAATCCTCCTTTAACAATAAATGGATAAGTCCCCATGCAGCAAACCTTATTTGTAGCTACCAAGGGAAAAATAAATTGTCCTCCCATTGCTCCTTCTTCATCATGGCCTGCAAAATCTTTGCAACATCGTGCTCAAAAAAACCATTAGTCTAAGAGTTGCTATAAAGTAAACTATTCAAAACACATAAAAAACAATTAGGAGTTTACAACTTATCATTCCTGAAAAACATATAAACAAGATGAAAGCTTGCCCAAGAAAATCGAGGAAAAAAACAAAATTCGAAAACGAATAATCAAATCTAGAAAATTTATTACATAAAAATTTAAAAAAAAAAACCCAATACTAATGGAGGTTTAACAATACAAAGATAAAGCTTGAATGTAGGAATCCATACCTACACCTACCGAAGAAGCAATAAAAAAATACCATTTTATTGCTATAGCTATTGCTACTTCTAGTGCTAGATCACTGCTACTGCTAAGCAACGAAAAAAACATACGCTTATGATGCACAGAAAAATATTACCAATAAAGGTGCTATATTTCAAGATAATAAGTATGCACAAGGGACGGTAGAACCCTCCCTTAACAATAAATGGATAAGCCCCCATGTAGGAAACCTTATTTGCAGTTACCAAGGGAAAAATCGATTATCCTCCCATTGCTTCTTCTTCATCATTGCCTGCAGAACCTTCGCAACATCGTGCTCAAAAGAACCATTAGTACCAGAATTGCTATAAAGTCAACCATTCAAAACAAAACAAAAAATATTTGGAGTTTGCAACTTATCGTTCCTAAAAAACATATTAACAAGATGAAATTATGTCTAAGAAAATCAAGAAAAAAATAAAATTTGAAAACAAATAATCCAATCAAGAAAATTTAAAACATAAAAAATCAAAAAAGTTGAAAAAAAAATCCAATACCAATAGAGGTTTCACAATGAAAAGATGAGACTGAATGTACGAATCCATACTGCACCTACTAAAGAAGCAACTAAAAATACCAGTTTATTGCTGCAGCTACTGCTACTGCTAGTGCTAGATCACTACTATAGCTAAGCAACAAAAAAACATATGATTAGGATGCATATAAAAATATTACTCATAAAGGTGCTATTTTTCACTATAATGAGTATATACAAGGGATGGTAGAATCCTCCCTTAACAACAAATGGATAAGCCCCCATTTAGGAAACCTTACTACAGTTACCAAGGGAACAATCAATTGTCCTGCCATTGCTCCTTCTTCATTATTGCGTGCAGAATCTTTACAACATAATGCTTAAAAGAACCATTAGTCTTAGAGTTGCTATAAAGTAAACCATTCAAAAAAAATTACTAGGAGTTTGCAACTTATCATTCCTAAAACAAACGTATTAACAAGATGAATGCAGGTCTAAGAAAGTTGGGAAAAAAATAAAATTAAAAAAAAAATAATCAAATCAAGAAAATTTATAACATAAAAAATCGAAAAAGTTGAAAAAAAAAACCAATACCAATGGAGGTTTAACAATACAAAGACAAAGCTCGAATGCAGAAATCCACATCTGCACCTATCGAAGAAGCAATAAAAAATACCAGTTTATTGCTACAGCTACTGCTACTTCTAGTGCTAGATCACTGCTACAGCTAAGCAACGAAAAAACATACGATTATGATGCATAAAAAAATATTACCGATAAAGATACTATATTTCAAGATAATAAGTATGTACAAGAGACAGTAGAACACTCCCTTAACAATAAAATGATAAGCCCCCATTCAGGAAACCTTATTTGCAGTTACCAAGGGAAAAATTGATTGTCCTTCCATTGTTCCTTCTTCATAATTGCCTGCAGAATCTTCGCAACAGTGTGCTCAAAAGAACCATTAGTCTCATAGTTGCTACAAAGTAAACCACTTAAAACACACACAAAAATTAGGAGTTTGCAACTTATCATTCCAAAAAAATAGATTCACAAGATGATAGCATGTCTAAGAAAATCAAGGAAAAAAATTAAATTTGAAAATGAATAATCAAATCAAGAAAATTTATAATATAAAAAAACAAAAAAGTTGAAAAAAATCAATGCCAATGGAGGTTTAACAATAAAAAGATAAGCTCGAATGTTGGAATTCATACCTACACCAAAAGAAGAAGCAACAAAAAATGCCAGTTTATTGCTACAGCTACTGCTACTACTAGTGCTAGATCAATGCTATCGCTAACCAATAAGAAAACATACAATTATGATGCATAGAAAAATATTACCGATAAAGTTGCTAGTTTTAAAGATAATAAGTATGTACAAAGAATGACAAAACACTCCCTTAAAAATAAATGGATAAGCCCCCATGCAGGAAACCTTATTTGCAGTTACCAAGGAAAAAATCGATTGTCCTCCCATTGCTCCTTCTTCATCATTGCCAGTACAATCTTTGGAACAACGTGCTCAAAAGAACAATTAGTCTCATAGTTGCTACAAAGTGAAGCACTCAAAACACAAAATAATAATAATAATAATAATAATAATAAGAGTTTGCAACTTATCATTCTTAAAAAACATATTCACAAGAAGAAAGCATGTCTAAAAAAATCAAGAAAAAAATAAAATTTGAAGACGAATAATCAAATCAAGAAAATTTATAACATAAAAAATCAAAAATATTAAAAAAAATCCAATACCAATGGAGGTTTGATAATAAAAAGATGAGACCGAATGTACAAATCCACACCTGCACCTATCGAAAAAGCAACTAAAAATACCAGTTTATTGCTGCAACTACTGCTACTACTAGTGCTAGATCACTGCTACCGCTAAGCAACAAAAAAACATACGATTAAGATGCATATAAAAATATTACTCATAAAAGTGCTATTTTTCACTATAATGAGTATATACAAGGGATGGTAGAATCCTCCCTTAACAACAAATGGATAAGCCCCCATTTAGGAAACCTTATTTGTAGTTACCAAGGGAAAAATCGATTGTCCTGCCATTGCTCCTTCTTCATTATTGCGCGCGAAATCTTTACAACATCGTTCTTAAAAGAACCATTAGTCTCAGAGTTACTATTAAGAAAACCATTCAAAAAGAAGTTACTAGGAGTTTGCGACTTATCATTCGTAAAAAAACGTATTAACAAGATGAATGCATGTCTAAGAAAATTGGGAAAAAAATAATATTAAAAAATCAATAATCAAATCAAGAAAATTTTTAACATAAAAAATCAAAAAGGCTGAAAAAGATGCAATACCAATGGAGGTTTAACAGTAAAAAGATAAAGTTTGAATAGAGGAATCCATACCTGCACTTACCAAAGGAGCAACAAAAGACACCAGTTTATTGCCACAGCTACTATTACGGTTAGTGCTAGATCAATGCTACCGCTAAGCAACGAAAAAACAAACGATTATGATCCATAGAAAAATATTACCGATAAAGTTGTTATTTTTAAACATAATAAGTATGTACAAAGGACGATAGAACCCTCCCTTAACAATAAACGGATAAGCCCCTAGGTAGGAAACCTTATTTGCAGCTACCAAGGAAAAAATCGATTGTCCTCCCATTGCTCCTTCTTCATCATTGCCAGTAGAATCTTTGGAACAACGTCCTCAAAAGAACCATTAGTCTCATAGTTGCTACAAAGTAAACCACTCAAAACTGACATAAAAAAATTAGGAGTTTGCAACTTATCATTCCTAAAAAACATATTCACAAGATAAAAGCATATCTAAGAAAATCGAGGAAAAAAATAAAATTTGAAAATGAATAATCAAATCAAGAAAATTTATAACATAAAAAAACAAAAAAGTTGAAAAAAATCAATACCAATGGAGGTTTAACAATAAAAAGATAAGCTCAAATGTAGGAATTCATACCTGCACCAAAAGAAGAAGCAACAAAAAATGCCAATTTGTTGCTACAGCTACTGCTACTACTAGTGCTAGATCAATGCTACCGCTAATCAACAAGAAGATATACGATTATGATGCATAGAAAAATATTACTAATAAAAATGCTATTTTCCAAGATAATAAGTATGTGCAAGGGATGGTGGAATCCTCCCTTAACAATAAATTGATAAGCCCCCATGCATGAGACATTATTTGTAGTTACCAAAGGAACAATCAATAGCCCTACCATTGTTCCTTCATTATTGCCTCCAGAATCTTTGTAACATCGTGCTCAAAAGAACCATTAGTCTCAGAGTTACTATAAAGTCAACTACTCAAAACACAAAAAAAAAAAAAAAAAGAGTTTGCAACTTATCATTCCTAAAGAACGTATTCATAAGATGAAAGCATGTCTAAGAAAATCAAAGAAAAAAATAAAATTTGAAAATGAATAATCAAATCAAGGAAATTTACAGCATAAAAAATGAAAAAAGTTAAAAAAAAAAAAAAACCCATTGCCGTTGGAGGTTTAACAATAAAGAGATAAGCCTGAATATAGGAATTAATACTTGCACCGACCAAACGAGCAAAGAAAATACCAGTTTATTGCAACAACAACTGCTACAGCTAGTGCTAGATCACTGCAACCGCTAAGCAATAAAAAAACATATGATTATGATCCATAGAAAAAAATTATCGATAAAGGTGCTCTTTTCCAAGATAATAAGTATGTACAAGGGATGGTAGAATCCTCCCTTAACAATAAATGGATAAGCCCCCATGCAGCAAACCTTATTTGTAGTTACCAAGGGAAAAACGAATTGTCCTCCCATTGCTCCTTCTTCATCATTGACTACAAAATCTTTGCAACATCGTGCTCAAAAAAACTATTATTCTAAAAGTTGCTATAAAGTAAACTATTCAAAACACAGAAAAAACAATTAGGAGTTTACAACTTATCATTCCTTAAAAACATATAGACAAGATGAAAGCATACCGAAGAAAATCGAGGAAAAAAACAAAATTCAAAAATTAATAATCAAATCAAGAAAATTTATAACATAAAACAACAAAAAAGTTGAAAAAAATCAATACCGATGGAGGTTTAACAATAAAAAGATAAGCTAGAATGTTGGAATCCATACCTGCACCAATAGAAGAAGCAACAAAAAATGCCAGTTTATTGCTACAGCTACTGCTACTGCTAGTGCTAGATCAATGCTATCGCTAACCAATAAGAAAACATACAATTATGATGCATAGAAAAATATTACCGATAAAGTTGCTATTTTTAAAGATAATAAGTATATACAAAGGATGACAAAACACTCCCTTAACAATAAATGGATAAGCCCCTATGCAGGAAACCTTATTTGCAGTTACCAAGGGAAAAATCGATTGTCCTCCCATTGCTCCTTCTTCATCATTGCCAGTACAATCTTTGGAACAACGTCCTCAAAAGAACCATTAGTCTCATAGTTGCTACAAAGTAAAGCACTCAAAAAACAAAAAAAAAAGGAGTTTGCAACTTATCATTCCTAAAAAACATATTCACAAGATGAAAGCATGTCTAAGAAAATCAAGAAAAAAATTAAATTTGAAAACGAATAATCAAATCAAGAAAATTTATAACACAAAAAATCAAAAATGTTGAAAATAATCCAATACCAATGGAGGTTTGACAATGAAAAGATGAAACCGAATGTACAAATCCATACGTGCACCTACCGAAGAAGCAACTAAAAATACCAGTTTATTGCTACAGCTACTGCTACTACTAGTGCTAGATCACTGCTACCGCTAAGCAACAAAAAAAAACATATGATTAAGTTGCATATAAAAATATTACTCATAAAAGTGCTATTTTTCACTATAATGAGTATATACAAGGGATGGTAGAATCCTCCTTTAACAACAAATGGATAAGCCCCCATTTAGAAAATCTTATTTGCAGTTACCAAGGGAACAATCAATTGTCCTGCCATTGCTCCTTCTTCATTATTGCGCGCGAAATCTTTACAACATCGTTCTTAAAAGAACCATTAGTCTCAAAGTTACTATTAAGTAAACCATTCAAAAAAAAAAACTAGGAGATTGCAACTTATCATTCGTAAAAAAACGTATTAACAAAATGAATGCATAACTAAGAAAATTGGGAAAAAATAATATTAAAAAATCAATAATCAAATCAAGAAAATTTATAACATAAAAAATCAAAAAAGATGAAAAAAAAATCCAATACAAATGGAGGTTTAACAATAAAAAGATAAAGTTTGAATAGAGAAATCCATACCTGCACTTACCAAATGAGCAACAAAAGACACCAGTTTATTGCCACAGCTACTATTACTGTTAGTGCTAGATCAATGTTACCGCTAAGCAATGAAAAAACATACGATTATGATCCATAGAAAAATATTACCGATAAAGTTGTTATTTTTAAACATAATAAGTATGTACAAAGGACGACAGAACCCTCCCTTAACAATAAACGGATAAGCCTCTAGGCAGGAAACCTTATTTGCAGCTACCAAGGGAAAAATCGATTGTCCTCCCATTGCTCCTTCTTCATCATTGCCAGTAGAATCTTTGGAACAACGTGCTCAAAAGAATCATTAGTCTCATAGTTGCTACAAAGTAAACCACTCAAAACTGACATAAAAAAAATTAGGAGTTTGCAACTTATCATTCCTAAAAAACATATTCACAAGATGAAAGCATGTCTAAGAAAATCAAAGAAAAAAATAAAATTTGAAAATGAATAATCAAATCAAGAAAATTTATAACATAAAAAAAACAAAAAAAGTTGAAAAAATCAATACCTATGGAGGTTTAACAATAAAAAGATAAGCTCCAATGTAGGAATTCATACCTGCACTAAAAGAAGAAGCAACAAAAAATGCCAATTTGTTGCTACAGCTACTGCTACTACTAGTGCTAGATCAATGCTACCGCTAACCAACAAGAAGATATACGATTATGATGCATAGAAAAATATTACTAATAAAAGTGCTATTTTCCAAGATAATAAGTATGTACAAGGGATGGTGGAATCCTCCCTTAACAATAAATTGATTAATCCCCATGCATGAGACATTATTTGTAGTTACCAAAGGAACAATCAATAGCCCTACCATTGTTCCTTCATTATTGCCTCCAGAATCTTTGTAACATCGTGCTCAAAAGAACCATTAGTCTCAGAGTTACTATAAAGTCAACTACTCAAAACACAAAAAAAAAAAAAGAGTTTGCAACTTATCATTCCTAAAGAACGTATTCATAAGATGAAAGCATGTCTAAGAAACTCAAAGAAAAAAATAAAATGAATAATCAAATCAAGGAAATTTATAGCATAAAAAATGAAAATAGTTAAAAAAAAAAACCCATTGCCGTTGGAGGTTTAACAATAAAGAGATAAGCCTGAATATAGGAATTAATACTTGCACCGACCGAACGAGCAAAGAAAATACCAGTTTATTGCTACAACAACTGCTACAGCTAGTGCTAGATCACTGCAACCGCTAAGCAATAAAAAAACATATGATCATGATCCATAAAAAAAATTATCGATAAAGGTGCTCTTTTCCAAGATAATAAGTATGTACAAGGGATGGTAGAATCCTCCCTTAACAATAAATGGATAAGCCCCCATGCAGCAAACCTTATTTGTAGTTACCAAGGGAAAAACGAATTGTCCTCCCATTGCTCCTTCTTCATCATTGACTACAAAATCTTTGCAACATCGTGCTCAAAAAAACCATTATTTTAAAAGTTGCTATAAAGTAGACTATTCAAAACACATAAAAAACAATTAGGAGTTTACAACTTATCATTCCTTAAAAACATATAGACAAGATGAAAGCATACCGAAGAAAATCGAGGAAAAAAACAAAATTCAAAAATTAATAATCAAATCAAGAAAATTTATAACATAAAACAACAAAAAAGTTGAAAAAAATCAATACCGATGGAGGTTTAACAATAAAAAGATAAGCTCAAATGTTGGAATCCATACCTGCACCAAAAGAAGAAGCAACAAAAAATGCCAATTTATTGCTACAGCTACTGCTACTGCTAGTGCTAAATCAATGCTATCGCTAACCAATAAGAAAACATACAATTATGATGCATAGAAAAATATTATCGATAAAGTTGCTATTTTTAAAGATAATAAGTATGTACAAAGGATGACAAAACACTCCCTTAACAATAAATGGATAAGCCCCTATGCAGGAAACCTTATTTGCAGTTACCAAGGGAAAAATCGATTGTCCTCCCATTGCTCCTTCTTCATCATTGCCAGTACAATCTTTGGAACAACGTCCTCAAAAGAACCATTAGTCTCATAGTTGCTACAAAGTAAAGCACTCAAAAAACAAAAAAAAAAAGGAGTTTGCAACTTATCATTCCTAAAAAACATATTCACAAGATGAAAGCATGTCTAAGAAAATCAAGAAAAAAATTAAATTTGAAAACGAATAATCAAATCAAGAAAATTTATAACACAAAAAATCAAAAATGTTGAAAATAATCCAATACCAATGGAGGTTTGACAATGAAAAGATGAAACCGAATGTACAAATCCATACGTGCGCCTACCGAAGAAGCAACTAAAAATACCAGTTTATTGCTACAGCTACTGCTACTACTAGTGCTAGATCACTGCTACCGCTAAGCAACAAAAAAAACATACGATTAAGTTGCATATAAAAATATTACTCATAAAAGTGCTATTTTTCACTATAATGAGTATATACAAGGGATGGTAGAATCCTCCCTTAACAACAAATGGATAAGCCCCCATTTAGGAAATCTTATTTGCAGTTACCAAGGGAACAATCAATTGTCCTGCCATTGCTCCTTCTTCATTATTGCGCGCGAAATCTTTACAACATCGTTCTTAAAAGAACCATTAGTCTCAAAGTTACTATTAAGTAAACCATTCAAAAAAAAAAAATACTACGAGTTTGCAACTTATCATTCGTAAAAAAACGTATTAACAAAATGAATGCATGTCTAAGAAAATTGAAAAAAAATAATATTAAAAAATCAATAATCAAATCAAGAAAATTTATAACATAAAAAATCAAAAAAGGTGAAAAAAAAATCCAATACAAATGGAGGTTTAACAATAAAAAGATAAAGTTTGAATAGAGAAATCCATACCTGCACTTACCAAAGGAGCAACAAAAGACACCAGTTTATTGCCACAGCTACTATTACTGTTAGTGCTAGATCAATGCTACCGCTAAGCAACAAAAAAACATACGATTATGATCCATAAAAAAATATTACCGATAAAGTTGTTATTTTTAAACATAATAAGTATGTACAAAGGACGACAGAACCCTCCCTTAACAATAAACGGATAAGCCCCTAGGCAGGAAACCTTATTTGCAGCTACCAAGGGAAAAATCGATTGTCCTCCCATTGCTCCTTCTTCATCATTGCCAATAGAATCTTTGCAACAACGTGCTCAAAAGAACCATTAGTCTCATAGTTACTACAAAGTAAACCACTCAAAACTGACATAAAAAAATTAGAAGTTTGCAACTTATCATTCCTAAAAAACATATTCACAAGATGAAAAGCATGTCTAAGAAAATCGAGGAAAAATATAACATTTGAAAATGAATAATCAAATCAAGAAAATTTATAACATAAAAAAACAAAAAAGTTGAAAAAAATCAATACCAATGGAGGTTTAATAATAAAAAGATAAGCTCGAATGTAGAAATTCATACCTGCACCAAAAGAAGAAGCAACAAAAAATGCCAATTTGTTGCTACAGCTACTGCTACTACTAGTGCTAGATCAATGCTACCACTAAACAACAAGAAAGCATACGATTATGATGCATAGAAAAATATTACTAATAAAAGTACTATTTTCTAAGATAATAAGTATGTACAAGGGATGGTGGAATCCTCTCTTAACAATAAATTGATTAATCCCCATGCATGAGACATTATTTATAGTTACCAAAGGAACAATCAATAGCCCTACCATTGTTCCTTCATTATTGCCTCCAGAATCTTTGTAACATCGTGCTTAAAAGAACCATTAGTCTCAGAGTTACTATAAAGTCAACTACTCAAAACACAAAAAAAAAGAGTTTGCAACTTATCATTCCTAAAGAACGTATTCATAAGATGAAAGCATGTCTAAGAAACTCAAAGAAAAAAATAAAATTTGAAAATGAATAATCAAATCAAGGAAATTTATAGCATAAAAAATGAAAAAAGTTAAAAAAAAAAAAAACCATTGCCGTTGGAGGTTTAACAATAAAGAGATAAGCCTGAATATAGGAATTAATACTTGCACCGACCAAACGAACAAAGAAAATACCAGTTTATTGCTACAACAACTGCTACAGCTAGTGCTAGATCACTGCAACCGCTAAGCAATAAAAAAACATATGATTATGATCCATAGAAAAAAATTATCGATAAAGGTGCTCTTTTTCAAGATAATAAGTATGTACAATGGATGGTAGAATCCTCCCTTAACAATAAATGGATAAGCCCCCATGCAGCAAACCTTATTTGTAGTTACCAAGGGAAAAACGAATTGTCCTCTCATTGCTCCTTCTTCATCATTGACTACAAAATCTTTGCAACATCGTGCTCAAAAAAACCATGATTCTAAAAGTTGCTATAAAGTAAACTATTCAAAACACATAAAAAACAATTAGGAGTTTACAACATATCATTCCTTGAAAACATATAGACAAGATGAAAGCATGCCCAAGAAAATCAAGGAAAAAAAAATTCGAAAATGAATAATCAAATCAAGAAAATTTATAACATAAAAATACAAAAAAAAAAAACTCAATACTAATGGAGGTTTAACAATACAAAGATAAAGCTTGAATGTAGGAATCCATACCTGCACCTACCGAAGAAGCAATAAAAAATACCAATTTATTGCTATAGCTACTACTACTTCTAGTGCTAGATCACTGCTACTGCTAAGTAACGAAAAAACATATGATTATGATGCACAGAAAAATATTACTGATAAAGGTGCTATATTTCAAGATAATAAGTATGTACAAGGGACGGTAGAACCCTCCCTTAACAATAAATGGATAAGCCCCCATGCAGGAAATCTTATTTGCAGTTACCAAGGGAAAAATCGATTATCCTCCCATTGCTTCTTCTTCATCATTGCCTGCAGAACCTTCGCAACATCGTGCTCAAAAGAACCATTAGTACCAAAATTGCTATAAAGTCAACCATTCGAAACAAAACAAAAAATATTTGGAGTTTGCAACTTATCATTCCTAAAAAACATATTAACAAGATGAAAGCATATCTAAAAAAATCAAGAAAAAAATAAAATTTGAAAACAAATATTCCAATCAAGAAAATTTAAAACATAAAAAATCAAAAAAGTTGAAAAAAATCCAATACTAATAGAGGTTTCACAATGAAAAGATGAGACCGAATGTACGAATCCATACCTGCACCCCCAGGCAGGAAACCTTATTTGCAGCTACCAAGAGAAAATTTGATTGTCCTCCCATTGCTCCTTCTTCATCATTGCCAGCAGAATCTTTGGAACAACGTGCTCAAAAGAACCATTAGTCTCATAATTACTACAAAGTAAACCACTCAAAACTGACATAAAAAAAAAAAGAGTTTGCAACTTATCATTCCTAAAAAAACATATTCACAAGATGAAAGCATGTCTAAGAAAATCAAGGAAAAAAATAAAATTTGAAAATGAATAATCAAATCAAGAAAATTTATAACATAAAAAAACAAAAAAAGTTGAAAAAAATCAATACCAATGGAGGTTTAAAAATAAAAAGATAAGCTCGAATGTAGGAATCCATACCTGCACGAAAAGAAGACGCAACAAGAAATGCCAATTTGTTGCTACTGCTAGTGCTAGATCAATGCTACCGCTAAACAACAAGAAAACATACGATTATGATGCATAGAAAAATATTACTAATAAAAGTGCTATTTTCAGGATAATAAGTATGTACAAGGGATGGTAGAATCCTCCCTTAACAATAAATTGATAAGCCACCATGCATGAGACATTATTTGTAGTTACCAAAGGAACAATCAATAGCCCTACCATTGTTCCTTCATTATTGCCTCCAGAATCTTTGTAACATCGTGCTCAAAAGAACCATTAGTCTTAAAATTGATATAAAGTAAACCATTAAAAAAAACAAAAAATATTATGAGTTTGCAACTGATCATTCCTAAAAAACATATTAACAAGATGAAAGCATATCTAAAAAATTAAGAAAAAAATAAAATTTAAAAACAAATAATCAAATCAAAAAAATTTATAATATAAAAAATCAAAAAAAGTTGAAAAAAATCCAATACCAATGGAGGATTAACAATTAAAAGATAAGACTGAATGTACGAATCCATGCCTGCCCCTACCAAAGAAGCAACTAAAAATACCAGTTTATTGCTGCAGCTATTGCTAATGCTAGTGCTAGATCACTGCTACTGCTAAGCAACAAAAAAACATACGATTAGGATGCTCATAAAGGTGTTATTTTCCACTATAATGAGTATATACAAGGGATTGTAGAATCCTCCCTTAACAATAAATGGATAAGCCCCCATTTAGGAAACCTTATTTGCAGTTGCCAAGGGAACAATCAATTGTCCTACCATTGATCCTTCTTCATTATTGCGCATAGAATCTTTACAACATCGTTCTTAAAAGAGCCACTAGTCTCAGAGTTGCTATAAAGTAAACCATGCAAAAAAAAAACTAGGAGTTTGCAACTTATCATTCCTAAAAAAACGTATTAACAAGATGAATGCATGTCTTTGAAAATTGTGAAAAAAATAAAATTAAAAAATAAATAATCAAATCAAAAAAATTTATAACATAAAAAATAAAAAAAACTAAAAAAATCAAATACCAATGGAGGTTTAACAATAAAAAGATAAAGTTTGAATGGAGGAATCCATACCTGCACTTACCAAAGGAGCAACAAAAGATACCATTTTATTGCCACAGCTACTATTACGATTAGTGCTTGATCAATGCTACCGCTAAGCAACGAAAAAACATACGATTATGATGCATAGAAAAATATTACCGATAAAGTTACTATTTTTAAACATAATAAGTATGTACAAAGGACGACAGAACCCTCCCTTAACAATAAATGGATAAGCCCCAATGCAAGAAACCTTATTTGCAGTTACCAAGGGAAAAATCGATTGTCCTCCCATTGCTCCTTCTTCATCATTGCCAGTACAATCTTTGGAACAACGTGCTCAAAAGAACCATTAATCTCATAGTTGCTACAAAGTAAACCACTCAAAAATGACAAAAAAAAATTAGGAGTTTGCAACTTATCATTCCTAAAAAACATATTCACAAGATGAAAAGCATGTCTAAGAAAATCGAGGAAAAAAATAAAATTTGAAAATGAAAAATCAAATCAAAAAAATTTATAACATAAAAAAACAAAAAAAAATTGAAAAAAATCAATACCAATGGACGTTTAACAATAAAAAGATAAGCTCGAATGTAGGAATCCATACCTGCACCAAAAGAATAAGCAACAAAAAATGCCAATTTGTTGCTACAGCTACTGCTACTGCTAGTGCTAGATCACTGTTACCGCTAAGCAACAAAAAAAACATACGATTAGGATGCATATAAAAATATTACTCATAAAAGTGCTATTTTTCACTATAATGAGTACAAGGAATGGTAGAATCCTCCCTTAACAACAAATGGATGAGCCCCCATTTAGGAAACCTTATTTGCAGTTACCAAGAGAACAATCAATTGTCCTGCCATTGCTTCTTCTTCATTATTGCGTGTAGGATCTTTACAACATCGTGCTTAAAAGAACCATTAGTCTTAGAGTTGCTATAAAGTAAATCATTCAAAATATAAAAAAAAAAAAATGCAAGGAGTTTGCAACTTATAATTCCTAAAAAAATATATTAACAAGATGAATGCATGTCTAAGAAAATTGAAAAAAAATAAAAATTCAAAAATAAATAATCAAATCAAAAAAATTTATAACATAAAAAATCAAAAAAGTTGAAAAAAAAACCAGTTTATTGCTACTACTACTGTTAATGCTAATGCTAGATCACTACTACTGTTAAGCAACAAAAAAACATACAATTATGATGCATGAGAAAATATTAGTGATAAAAGTACTATTTTTCAAGATAATAAGTATGTACAAATGATGATAGAATCCTCCCTTAATAATAAATGGATAAACCCCTATGCATGAAACCTTATTTGCAATTACCAAGGGAACAATCGATTGTCATGCCATTGCTCCTTCATTGTTGCCTTCAGAATCTTTGCAACATCATGCTTAAAAGAGCCATTAGTCTCAGAGTTGCTATAAAGTAAGCCATAAAACAAATATATATATATTAAGAGTTTACAACTTATCGTTCCTAAAAAATATATTAACAGGATGAAAACATATCTAAGAAAACCGAGAAAAAATACAAAATTTAAAAATGAATAATCAAATCAACAAAAATTATAACATAAAAATTCAAAAAAGCTGAAAAAAATCCAACACCAATAGAGGTTTAACAATGAAAAGATAAGCCCCAATGTTGGAATCCATACCTGCACCTACCCAATAAGCAACAAAAAATACCAATTTATTGTCATAGCTGCTACTACTGCTAGTGCTAGATCACTGCTACCGCTAAGCAACAAAAAAGTATATGATTATGGTGCATGAAAAAATATTACCGATAAAGGTGCTATTTTCATGATAATAAGTGTGTACAAGGGATGGTAGAATCCCCCCTTAACAAGAAATAGATAAGCCCGCATGCAGAAAACCTTATTTTTAATTACCAAGCGAACAATCGATTGTCCTGCCATTGTTACTTCTTTATTATTGCCTATAGAATCTTTACACTATCGTGCTCAAAAGAACCATTAGTCTCAAAGTTGCTATAAAGTAAACCATTCAAAACAAATACATATATATATATATATATATATATTAGGAGTTTGCAACTTATCATTCTTAAAAAACACATTAATAAGATGAAATCATGTCTAAAAAACTTGGAAAAAAATGCAAAATTTTAAAATGAATAATCAAATCAAGAAAAATTTATAACATAAAAAATCAACAAAATTGAAAAAAAAAATTCAATACCAATGGAGGTTTAACAATAAAAACAAAAGCCAGAATGTAGGAATCCATACCTAAACCTACCAAAGAAGCGACAAAAAAATATCGGTTTATTGCTACAGCTACTGCTACTGTTTGTGCTAGATCACTACTACTGCCAAGCAACAAAAAAACATATGATTATGATGCATGAAAAAATATTAGTGATAAAGGTAATATTTTTTAAGATAATAAGTATGTACAAGGGATGGTAGAATCCTCCCTTAACAATAAAAAGATAAGCCCCCATGCAGAAAACCTTATTTGCTGTTACAAAGAAAACAATCGATTGTCCTGCCATTACTCCTTCTTCATAATTGCTTGCAGAATCTTTGCAAAATCGTGCTCAAAAATACCATTAGTCTTATAGTTGCTATAAAGTAAATCATTCAAAACAAAAAAAGAAAATATTAGCAGTTTGTAACTTATCATTTCTAAAAAACATATTAACAAGATGAAAGCATCTCTAAGAAAATCGAGAAAGAAAATTAAATTAGAAAATAAATAATCAAACCAAGAAAATTTATAACATAAAAAATTTAAAAAGTTGAAAAAAATCCAATACCAATGGAGGTTTAACAATAAAAAGATAAGCCCGAATATAGGAATCCGTACTTGCACCTACTGAAGAAGTAACAAAAAATACTAGTTATTGCTACTGCTACTGCTACTGCTGGTGCTAAATCACTAATACCGCTAAGTAACCAAAAAACATGCGATTATGATGCATAGAAAAATATTATCGATAAAGGTGCTATTTTTCAAGAGCCTTTTGAGCTCATCAATAAATATACTAACCGGGGCCACCGTTTTGGTAAAACAGAAATGAGCCTTTTGAGCATTTCACCATCTCCAAACCACTGTAACATGTGAAAAAACTAACAGAAAGATCAACAGAAAGTCAAAAATGAATATCAAGAATAAGAAACAAAAGTTCAGGCTCGAAATAGGCAACAAATATATCCGGTATAATTTAACGAAAAATATCTATGTAGAGAAGTCAAGAAGATTTTACAAAATCACAATTGTAGAGTAGTGAAGATAGATTTTACAGAAAAAGTCTCCATAGAGGATCCAATACACAAATTTTACAAAAATCATCTCCATAAACAAGTTGACAGAGATATCCCAACCAGCAAAGAGCATGCTGCTTAAAAGAATGTAACAGTTAAAGAATTTTTTCAAGTATAACTAATAGCAAGCTTAAAAGCATTGATAAAGTGGCCATAAGTGAGAACCCTTGAAGTTTTTTAGGAGAGCAATAGGAAAAGTTACCTTGGGTTGACAATAATAAAACTTTGTGACATACTCTGTTAGGAGAACACATAGTTTAGCAGCAATAATATCACTAACTTCTGGAGCTCTAAATGAGAAAAAGATTTTTTGTCATATAAAAGCCACCTAACAAAGAGATGTAACTTGAATTCCACAGAAATGAATATTAAAATAGGAAAAATATTGTTTAGAATAACCAAATCTAAATTCAATATCAAGAAAAAAAAATCGGGTTCTTTCTCTAGATGCTCCACTTACGGTTATGCAATACTACAATATTTCCATTCTAATCACTGAGTAACGTAACCTGTAAACGCTAACTCTAATTAGAAAATATGATGCATATCTAAACTGCTATTCCATCTAAACTGTTACAACAATGGCTACTGCTGCCCTACTGCGTATTGCATCTAAATTACTACTACTATTGCCTACAGCATCTAAATTACAATTGCTCTACTGCCGCTGTTGTACTCCTATCATGCTAAAGCTATGCTGCTATACTGCTACTACTGCTACACTGGTAGACTGCCATACTGTTATACAAATGTTTAAAATGCAACTAAAACACTTATCGCAGGTCATGTTTCACAAGAATGACTCACCTTATCAACAAATATATTGACAGGGGCTAGCTTGCTCGCAAAGCAGAAAAAAGCCTTTTGAGCTTTCCACCATCTCCAAACCACTGTGACATGTGAGGAAAGTAACATAAAAGAAGAATAAGAAAATGATGAGGTAATCAAAAAGATTAGCAGAAAGTCAAAAATGAATATCAAGAATAAGAAACAAAAGTTCAAAAAATGTATGGCTCGAAATAGCCATAAAATATATCTGGTGGAATTTTTTAAAAAACATCTATGTAGAGAAGTCAACATAACAGAATCATGGCTGTACAGTAGTCAAGATAAATTTTACAAAAAAAATCTCCACAAAGGATCTAAGACAAAGATTTTATAGAAATCATTTCTATAGGCAAGTTGACGGAGATATTCTTCCCAGCAAAGAGCATGCTGCTCAAAAGAATGTAACTATTGAAGAGTTTTCTCAAGCATAACTAACTAGTATGCTTAAAAGCATCGATGAAAAGGCCATAAGTAAAACCCATCTTGAAGTTTTTTAGGAGAGCAATAGGAAAAGTTACCTTTGGTCGACTGTAATAGAACTTTGTAACATACTCTATTAGGAGAACATATAATACAGCAGCGATGATATCACTGACTCCTAGAGCTCCAAATGACAAAAAGATTTTTTTTGCCATATGAAAGCCACCCAACAAGGAGATGTAACTTGAATTTCATAATAATGAATATTAAAATAAGAAAAATATTATATAAAATAACGAAATCTAAACTCAATCTCAAGAAAAAGAATCAACCTTTGGATACCTTCTCTCGATATTCTATTCATGGTTATGCAATGTTGTAATATTTTCATTCTGATCACAGAGTAACTTAACCATAAACTGCTACTACTCCTATCGGGTGCATCTAAACTGCTATTGCCATTGCCTCCTCCTGCATCTAAACTGCAAATGCTATACTCTTACTACTATACCACTACTGTTGCACTACTATCCTGCCACAGCTATGCTGCTATACTGATGCTGCTGTTGTTACACTGCGATACCACCACACCACTGATATATAAAATGCAGCTAAAACGCTTACTCAGGTCATGTTTTCACATAAGAGACTCACTTAATCAACAAATAATGACAAGGACTAGCTTGTTAGCAAAAAGAGAAAAGAGTTTTTGAAGCTTTTTAGCATCTCCAAATCACTATAACATGTGAAGAAAGTAACATAGAAGAAGAACAAGGAAATGATGAGGAATTCAAGAAGATCAGCACAAAGTCAAAGTTAAATATCTGGAATAAGAAACAAAAGTTCAGAAAACGTAAGGCTCAAAACAGCCAACAAATATATCTGGTGAAATTTTACAAAAAACATCAATTAGAGAAGTCAAGATAGATTTTACAGAATCTTGGCTGTAGAGTAATCAAGATAAATTTTACAGAAAAAATCTCCATAAAGGATCTAAAACAAAGATTTTATAAAAATCATCTTCATAGACAAGTTGACGGAGATATTCCTCCCAGCAAAGAGCATGCTGCTCAAAAGAATGTAACTATTGAAGAGTTTTCTCAGGCATAACTAACTAGCAACCTTAAAAGCATCGATAAAGAAGCCATAAGTGAAAACCATCTTGAAGTTTTTTCGGAGAGCAATAGAAAAAGTTACCTTGGGTCGACTGTAATAGAACTTGGTAACATACTTTGTTAGAAAAACACATAATACACCAGCGATAATATCACTTACTCCTCAGCTCCAAATGAAAGAGATTTTTTCTGCTAAAGAAAAGCCACCTAAGAATGAGATGTAACTTGAATTTCGTAGAAATGAATATTAAAATAAGAAAAACATTGTATAGAATAGCAAAATCAAAATTCTATATTGAGGAAAAGAATTAACCTTCGGGTGCCTTCTCTAGGTACTCCACTCACGATTATGCAATGCTGCAATATTTTCATTCTCATCATAGAGTAGCTGAACCTCTAGATGCTGACTGTAATTAGAAAATAAGATGCCATTCTAAACTGCTACTCCATCTAAACTGCTGCTGCGATGGCTATTGCTGCCCCATCTAAACTACTACTGCCACTGCCCCCATCTAAACTGCTACTGCTACTGCCTACTGCCTACTGCATCTAAATTACTACTGCTACTGCCTACAGCATCTAAACTACAACAGTTATACTCCTATTGCTATACTGCCACTGCTGTACTCCTATCCTGCTAAAGCTATGCTGCTATACTACTACTTCTGCTGTTACACTGGTATACTGCCATACTGCTATATAGATGTATAAAATGCAGCTAAAAAACTTACTGCAGGTCATGTTTCTCATCAACAAATATACTGATAAGGGCTAGCTTGCTGGCAAAGCATAAAAGAGTCTTTTGAGCTTTCCACCATCTCCAAACCACTATAACATGTGAAAAAAGTAACAAACAAGGAAATAATGAGGCAATCAAAAAGATCAGCAAAAAGTCAAAAATGAATATCAAGAATAAGAAACAAAAATTCAGGCTCAAAATAGCTAACAAATATATTAAGTGAAATTTAACAAAAAAACGTCTATGTAGAGAAGTCAAGATAGATTTTATAGAGTCAGGGTTGTAGAGTAGTGAAGATAGATTTTACAGAAAAAATCTCCATAGAGGATCCAACACAGAGATTTTAAAGAAATCATCTCCATAAACAAGTTGATAGAGATATTCCACCCAATAAAGAGCATGCTGCTCAAAAGAATGTAACAATAGAAGAATTTTTTTAGGTATAACTAACTAGCAAGCTTAAAAGCATTAGTAAAGAGGCCATAAGTGAAACCCATCTTAAAGTTTTTTAGGAGAGCAATAGGAAAAGTTACCTTAGGAGAACACATAATACAGCAACGATAATATCACTAACTCCTAGAGCTCCAAATGATAGAGATTTTTTCTGCTACAGAAAAGCCACCCAACAGGGAGATGTAACATGAATTCTGTAGAAATGAATATTAAAAATAAGAAAAACATTGTACAGAATAACAAAATCAAAATTTTGTATCAAGAAAAAGAATCAACCTTCGGATGCTTTTCATGGACACTCCACTTTATGCAATGCTGCAATATTTTTATTCTAATCATAGAGTAGCTGAACCTCTAGATGCTGACTCTAATTAGAAAATAGGATCATATTTACATTGCTATTCCATCTAAACTGGTATTGTGATGGCTACTGCTGCCCCATCTAAACTGCTAGTGCTACTGCCAACTGCATTTAAACAGCAATTGCTATACTCCTACTACAATACGGCTGCTGCTGTACTACTATCCTGCTACTGCTATGCTGCAATGCTGCTACTGCGGGTGTTACACTGCTATGCTGCCATACTGCTATACTCATATATAAAATGCAGGTAAAACACTTACCACATGTCATGTTTCATAGGAGTGACTCATCTCATCAACAAATATACTGACAAGGGCTAGCTTTCTGTCAAAGGAGAAAATAGCCTTTTAAGCTTTCCAACATTGACGAACCACAACATGTGAAGAAAGTAACATAGAAAAAGAACAAGGAAATGATGAGACAATCAAGAAGATCGACAGAAAGTCAAAGTTGAATATCTAGAATAAGAAACAAAAGTTTAGAAAAAGTATGGTTCGAAATAGCCAACAAATATACCCCGTGGAATTTTATGAAAAACATTTATGTAAAGAAGTCAAGATAGATTTTACAGAATCAGGGTTGTAGAGTAGTCAAGATAGATTTTACAGAAAAAATTTCTATAGAGGATCCAACACAGAGATTTTACAGAAATCATCTCCATAGACAAGTTGACAGAGATATTCCTCTTGTAACAGTTGAAGAGTTTTTTCAGCATAACTAATTAGCAAGCTTAAAAGCATCAAGAAAGAGGCCATAAGTGAAACCCATCTTGTAAGTTTTTTAGGAGAGCAATAGGAAAAGTTACCTTGGGTTGACAGTAATAGAACTTCGTAACATACTCTGTTAGGAGAATACATAGTACAATGGCGAAAATATTACTGACCCGTGGAGCTCCAAATGAGAAAGAGATTTTTTCTGCCACATAAAAGCCACCCAACAAGGAGATGTAACTTGAATTCCATAGAAATGAATATCAAAATAAGAAAAACATTGTCTAGAATAACCAAATCTAAATTCAGTATCAAGAAAAAGAATCAACCTTTTGGGTGCCTTCTCTGGATACTCCACTTATGGTTATGCAATGCTGCAACATTTCAATTCTAATCACAGAGTGGCTGAAACTCTAGATGCTGACTCTAATTAGAAAATAGGATGCATATCTAAACTGCTACTGCAATGGCTACTGTTGCCCCATCTAAACTGCTACTGCCACTGCCTACAGCATCAAAACTCCTATTGCTACTAACACGATGAATTCTGAAAGCAAATCTTACACCTTGAAGCAGCATATAATCCATGGAAGGATCTTTCTCTGTTGTGGCCTTCGATTAAAGTTCAATAGCTACTCTCTTCATGTACCTCTCTGCCAATTTGACTGAACCAAACTTAATCTGCAGCATGCAGTGGTCAAGTCTTACACCAAGTTAAAAAAAAAAAACATGCTCTAGGAGTGTTGGAGGCTACCAGGAAATATAAAAGAAAAATAAAACAATGAGTAACCTGAAGAATTTGTATCTTGGCACTACAGAGCAGGTAAAGCTAACCAGTAAATGGTAAGTTGACACAATGACTTATGACTTTTTTCTATGCACATCTGGATAGATCCATCACTTCCTAGAGAAACCAAGTATTGTTGAATTGCTTCAGAAAACATCCAAGACTTGATTAAAGCTAAGGCAGTTGTAGTTTGTTTATGAATTAACATGTATTTCTTTCCCCCCCCCCTATCACTGTCTGAAACTTTCTAGCTTATTCTGATACCTTTTCATATAAGAACCTATTGGAAGCATGCATAGCAAAGAGAAAAAATATAATGTGCAGTTTCAATTTTTGAATTTCAACCTTAAGTGGATAACAAGCTACATGAAGCATCCTCTGTACAGCCAAGTCAGTGTTCCTTCGTGGGAGAAATGACTCGAACATACACAAATATGATGTAGTGTTATTTCATGTTCTGAAATTGTAGCAATACTTCCTATGCTCATGCTTTAACATTTCATTCCAAGAAATTAGAAAGCATCACTCACCTTGCTAATCATCCCATTGTCAAGCATCTAATCTGTGGGGATTTGAAATTCCTTGCAGTTGTGCATCAAGGAGTCTTTAGTTCTGAGAGGGTTGTAGACAGTACGTTCCATCCCATCAATGCGAATAAAACTTTTATGCACTTACAACTTGGGAAGATTGGTTTTCAGAGATTATAAAGGGGAAAAAAGGGAAAAAGCAATGTTACAATAGTATTAGGTTCTTACTTCTCAGGTGAAGCAACCATTTTTTTTAAGTGCAATATCACAAGGCATTCTTGGGTCATCCTTGCTGTAAGAAACTTCATATTCCAATTTCTTTAAATCTCTGTATCTGAATACTGGTTCTCTCAAAGTCTCTACCTTCTTCTCTGGCCAATCAAAGAGCTTTAGCACTGCCCTTTCATCCACTGTCACAAGGATTCAACCAAAATGAGGACCACAAGAAAACTGCAGTGATTTTCACAAAATAGTACAATCATCTCTAGAAACCTCAAGCAAGCATGAAGCTCAAATGTTTATATGTCATTAGACCATGTTGACATATTTGGCATGCCAACTTATAAACAAATGTACTACAGCAATCAGTTTAATTGTCTTCAGGACATCTGCAAACAAATATACAACTTACCAGAAAGCAAAGTTCATCATCAAGCCACTTCACAAATTCCACAACATCTTCAATGTTTTGATAATCTGCATTATTGACCTCTCTTATTAGTGAGTTCACAAATTTCCCTTGAGTTTCAACATCAACCTTTATCTACACAAAAAGATACAGATTAAAAACAGTGAGGATCTGAAATTACTGTAAATTTTGAATGGGTAAAATCTAAATAAAGAGCAATTCAAATAGAAACTTTTTCCATGCTTAATTTGGTAAGGAAGAAGAGAAGCAGCCTCTTTAGTCCTGGCATGCTATAACATATTAAAAATTCTTCTTGGCCTGTCTTTACTTGGTAAAGAGATAAAGCCTGGATGTCATACAAAACCAGACAAAACAGTGGTTTATTCCATTCAAGATGGATACAATAATGTCCTCAATGTATCAAAAGTGAGTTGTAATGCTAAGGATGATTTCTTTACCTTTGCCACTGTGGTATTACCTTAATAAACGGTGCAGGATTCTGAAATGACAACTTTTCACTCAGAAATCAAGAGCTGATTGAGCTTGATTTTCTCCAAACTAGATATGCTTCTAATTTGGTTCTAGCAAACTTGCTCAGTTTGCTCAGCATTATTAATATCAACTCCTTTTGGTGGCCACCATTATCCTTAAAACCTTCCCCTGCTCCATTCTATAGCCATAATTAGAAGTTTCTAATCAAGCACAATCAAATTCAATTACTTAAGCAATCAAGTTTAGAAACCAAATTTTGAGATAACAGCATTCAAATCCTCTCTTTATCCTTAAAACCTTCCCCTGCTCCATTCTATAATCAGTAATCAAAAGTTTCTAATCAAGCACAATCAAATTCAATTACTTAAAAGCACCCAAATTAAAAAACCAAATTCTGAGATAACAACCTTCAAATCCTCTCTATATAGGAAAACCTTCCCCTGCTCCATTCTATAATCAGTAATCAAAATTGTCTAATCAAGCACAATCAAATTCAATCACTTAAGCAACCAAATTCTGAGATAACAACTTTCATATCCTCTGTATATAGCACATTATCCCTAAAACCTTCCCTGCTCCATTCTCTAACCAGTAATCAAAATTTTGTTATCAAGCACAATCAAATTCAATCGCTTAAGCAACCAAATTAAGAAACCAAATTCTAAGATAACAACATTCAAATCCTCTCCGTATAGCAGCATAGAAGAACATACCAGACAAAATCTCCCAACTAATGGATGCCTTCATGATCAAATAGCCAAATCGCTCAGCCCATTCTCAAAGACTAACAAAATAATTTGAGTTATAACCGTCAAATTTCTCCAAAATTTCTACCTATGATTTTTCCTCTCAAACTTTCTCTCTAAATTTCTCCCTCTCTAACTCATCTCTCATTTCTCTTCCAATCTATGCAATTTACAGTATGAGACACAACGGTCACATTACCGTTATAAGCATTAAATTTTGAAAATCAACATAACGGTATTGATCCAGCGTTGAGCATTTGCCATTGGTAAGAAAACACTCCTGCGAGTGCGCGTGCACGTGACCTTTCCCCACCGGTTCGGGTCGAGTATCCTTCAAGCCATGCCTTCTTCCCTGCATAGAAACGGCCTCGCGTTCGCTAACCAGAGGGGGAAGAGAGAGGCATGGTCTTCTATGCAGACTAATATCTCTCCACTCGTGACTGCGACGAAAAGAGAGAAACATCCCTGTATCAAGCACTACAATAGGCGTGGATAGCAGGGGGTTTCTAATTCAGGGAGAAGTTCAAGGTTGCTTTTGCGTGCATTTTGCGTGCATGTAAGTGAAGTTCAAGGAGGAAGGCTACTATAGTCATGCTGTGTACGTGCGCATATAGCCAAATTACTATCCTCTGTGGTTTACCTTACTGAACACACTGGTTTATCCCAATAGTTTCACGCCAAGTATTGAAGTTTTTTATATCCTTTCATTTTAACAGAGTTGAAAAAGAAAATGTGAAATGATAAGGTTTTTTAACATGTGGAGTTGGTGGAATATAAATCTTGAGAATTCTGAGCTTAAACGGGGAGATATGTGTGATATATGTTATAATTTAGTGTATAAAATATGTACATATTTATGTATGTGTATACATGTATTTTTAAATGCATGGGCATGTAAGCACTAGCATGCATACTTTATTAACAATTGTATAAAGTAAAATGAAAACATCCATTTTAATTTGAAATATTAATTCCAAAAAAATAATTAAAAATTGATGATGTATTTTACTTGAATATAATCAAAGATATGAGATTTATGAAAAAAAAAATTGAGTTCTTTCGAGCAATAGATCCATAATTTTGGATTCAATATCTCAGATAAATAAATTTATTTTATTTTATTTTATAAACTTAATAAAAATAATAATTAAAAATATATAAAAATATATATTTTTTATTTTAATATATATTTATTTTTTATTTTAATAAAAAAAATTTCTTATTGAATGATAACTTATAAACTCCTTAAATGTTTGAAGTGAACTATATAATAATTGCATAGAGAATATGAATTTTATTAACATACAATAGCAGATCGTATTTTCTATAAAAAAGAATAAGAGTAAAAAATTAAAAATATTCAAAAAAATTAATATATATATGTAAGAAAAAATTTAAAAAAATTAAAGTAACTAAAATAAAATACAAAAATGAGTAAAAAAATCCACCAAAAATAAAAACAATAAATCAATGAAAACAAAAAAAAATTGAAAAATAAAATAGTAAAAAAATAATATATATATATATATATATATATCTCTCTCAAAAGAATTATAAAATGTACAATTTAAAAAAACACATATCTTTGGAGGCAAGAGAAAGAGATAAGGAAAAAAATAACATAAAATTATTTTCCTAGTAATTATAAAGATATTATCCAAATTTTGTTTAAAAAAATGCAAAAAACCTTAAAATGTCCAAAATACAAAACACAAAAGAAAAGGACAAAAAATAACAAAAAGCTAAAAACTAAATAACTAAGAAAATTGCAACCACTTAATGAGATTCAATATTTATTATTTTGCTGAATTAAAGTAGTCAAAAGTATGATCATAAAAATTATTTATATATTTAAAATTAATATTTTTTTATTATTTAGAATCAAAGAAAAAATAAAATTACTTAAAATTATTTTTCAGTAATCATAAAGATATTATCTGAATTTTGTTCATAAAAAATGCAAAAAAAAACTTAAAAAATCTAAAAAATACTAAAAAATAAAAACACACAAAAAATATAACAAAAAACAAAAAAAATACAAAAATAAAAAATAAAAAATAAAAAATTTCATTAAATTATTTTGAAAAATAAAATCGAATAAAAAATCCAAAAAATCAAATAAACTAAAAAAATTCAAGAAAAATAAAGTTACTAAAAGAAAATAAAAAAGAAATTAAAAATACCCAATAAAATAAAAAATTACATAAAAAATTAAAAAAAAAACTAAAGAACTAAAATAAAATAAGAAAAAAGAGTAAAAAAATTCAAAAAAAAAAAAAAGCAAGACAAACATATGAAAAAAAATATATTATATATAAAATAGTTTATTGGGAATACAAACAAAATTGCTGGAAGTTAGGATAGATCAAACTCATCAAGTGAGTCATTTACAACTCTTTGCTAATGTCATGTCAAAAGCTTTTATCTCGAAATAAAAGTAAAAAATAAGAAAAATTTTAAGGTTAACCACTAAAGTTAAGTCATAATAAGTCAAAGTTTTGAAAAAAAATATAAACAATATGAAGACAAATTTTTTTATATAATTAACCATAAGTAAATTTTTGTTAATTTTAATTTTGAAAAAATTAATACATGTAGTGTTAATAAAATATTGTAAGTAACATGCATTTGAAATAATATTTTCATTTTTATTTATAAAACTTCTTTCAAGATTTTTGATTCATTAAGTTAATTTAAACTATTAATAGCACATCTTGTTTAAAATTTTTTCAAGATTATAATAATAATTTTTAAAAATTATTATCACTAAAAGTTAATAATTTTCTAAATTATACAAAAATATATATACGAAATTAAAATATATTTTAAAAATTTTAATAATAATCTTCATCATAAAAAAATATTATACAGTAAATTTAAAATAACTATGTAAATAGACAATATAACTAAATTTTAATTGAAAATAATAACTAATTAAAAGCATGTTTTTTTAACATACTCTTGCCATTAATTGTAAAAATTTTATAAAAAATATTAGAAATCAATAAAAATATTAGATTTTAAATGATAAAATATTAAAATATTATTGGAGTTAAATGAAATTTAAAAACAAATATAAAATTTTGTTTTTATTATAAATTTAAAATAAGTTAGAAAATTAAATTTATAAAAAATATTTATCTACTTAAAAAATTAACAATTAAAAGTTAAAATGGGGCCCAATTTAAAAATGGGCCCTTAGGCCATTGCTTTGGTGTCTTTACCTAAGAATCGGCCTTGTTAAATGTTTCTCGTCTTTTCTCTGTCTTGTCCAGCATCATTTGCAAATCACGAAAATTTCAATAACATTTAGGTTATGATTTTGTAAAAAGAAAGTATTTGCATAAAAGATTGTTGATGTAATTAACATAATATCTAATCGAGTTGGCTATTAGTTCTTTATTTGAGTTGGATCATTGGGCCTTCACTTTGAGAACCATTCACTAAATTATTTTTCAAATTGTACATATATTAAACAAATTATTCAATAACTTTTAAAAAATAATTTTTATTTTTAAAACTTGACAACATTTTTTATTTAAAAAAGATAATATACCTAAGTTTTTTTTTTCCTTTTCTCTATGCCTCAATCAAATGTTGGATTACTAATACTTAACTCATGGCACAATTCATATTTTATATCTCTTTAATTATAAATTATATTTTTAAATAAACAAAAAATGCAAAAATTAGATTAAATTCATCATTATTTAAATGTAAATTTGCAAATTATTCTTGTAACTAATTTGATGAACATAAATATAAAATTAATATTACTATTTATAAATTTTTTAATTTATTAAAAGGATATCATATTTATTTTGCATTAGTGTTATTCATAAATTTTTATGTTTATTTTTTCATCTTAGGTGTTTTTTTTTTGTTGCATTTAATTGATGAATCTCTTATTTATTTTGATTGGTGAAGTTATATAATGCATTAAGCTATAATGTAAACAATTTAATATAATTTTTTTAATTAAATTTAACTTTATTTTTTTAAAAAAATATTAATAAAAAATAAAATATATTTTTACATTATAATATATATATATAATAGAGTAAACAATTTTTTCCTTTTTTCTTTGCCTCAATCAAATATTAGATTACCAATGATTAACTCATGACATAATTTGTGTTTTATGTTTCTTTAATTTTAGATTATATTTTTGAAAAAATAAAAAATAATATAAAAATTAGATTAAGTCCATTATTATTTAAATGTAAATTTGAAAATTCTTGTAACTATATGATGAACATAAATATATATTATATTACTTTTTACATTTTTTATTATATTTATTAAAAATATGTCTCTTTATTTTGCATTAGTGTTATTTATAAATTTTTATGTTTTTTTCATCTTAAAGATTTTTTTTATTTGGCATTTAATTGATGAATGTTTTGTTTATTTTTGATTGATGAAGTTATATAATGAATTAAGTTATAATGTAAATGATATAATATAATTATTTTTCTTAACAAAATCTAACTTTATTTTTTAAATTATATTAACAAAAATATAAAACTTATTTTTATATTATAATTAATATAATACAAATTTAATGAAAAAGAGATAAAAATATTTTGAGCTACTTAGCTTGAAGGTGTTCATTTAACTATTTGTAGTATATGATGATTAGGATTAAAGAAGAAGATGAAGGTGTTTTGAACAAAGAAAATAAAATTTTAAGAGATAAAAGTTTTATGTGTTTGTCACATGTATAATTATGTTCATTTAACTAAAATAAATGATTTTGATTTGAAGTTAATTATTTTTTGATTAAAAAAAAACTTTCAATTTGAGTGTGATATATTTTACTTATTATTCTTTTAATTTTATTTTTAATTATTTATCAAACTCTATATTATTGGAGTTTGGCCATATATTTGTCTCAATAATCTTAAACCAAGTGGAATGTGACTAAAATCAATAAAATCTATAAGATGATGATGTCTCTTTTGACCATGCCATTTACTGTAAAAAAATTCAACCAAGTTGAATAATAACCATGATAGGATGAATTTTCAATGAAATCATATCTTGCCACTTATTTGTTATAGAAGAATATAATTAGGTTACATATGATATCAATATTAATTGCTAACTATAACTTGATCACCCTTATGGTCTAGACTCACTTTATTTAGTAAAATCTAAAAAAAGTTACTTATTTGGTGGGTATCAAAGGATTGATGGAGGCATAGTACCCATCATCACCCTAGTAAAGTGCAAATGCACACATAAAACTTGTAACCAAGCAGAAGATGCAAACTTGGCTATATTTTCTTCTACGATCAGTCTTTTTTATAATGAACAATAAATGCAATCTTTTCCCTTCATATGAGAATTAATACGTGACTAACTTCATGTTGATACATTGACATTATGCTACTTGCCTCAAGTCATTAGAAGTAATGAAGATATAAAGAATCAACAGTAAGAAGGCCCGACTCAAGCATAGGAGAAGAAAGTATTATAACTTGTCGAATTTATTAAAAAAATTCTACGTGAAACAATTTGGGCAATGTTGCCCATACGTTAAGACACAGTTGACAAGCATATTTAATTGAGAAAGTTTCATAATAATTTGGATTTATTCTCACATTACCAACTTAAAACTCATCAAAAATCACATCACCAGCTGAAATCCATGCTTCTATCAGTTTAGGTAGCATTTCCACCTATACAAATAAACATATCCATAGTTAAAAGGAGTTAGATAACAACACATAAACATGTCACTCTTTAGCTGTATCTACTTTCCTTGAATTCGATAAAATTGTTTATGTTTATCATCTTTATGAAAGCCACATTTCAATATATCAAAATAAGATCCAAAATCCTTCTCAATCATTTTGCTCAGAGAACATTTTTATAGTCATTACATCACCAATATCATGCCTTCACTCAGATTTTAATTAGATCTCTGTTGCATCCTTACTTTATAATATATTCAATGATTATTTTCTTTCTAGAACTTGAAGAAATTGTTTCCATTTGAGAATGTTCACTGTCTCCATGAAAGCTATGCTTCAATATGAAAAATAAGGTCTAAAAATCCTTCTCAACCATTTTACTCAAAGTATTTAGGGTCATTAAATCACCAGTATCATGCCTTCATTCAGACTTTGACTATGACAATTTAGAATTCAAATTCAAGAATGATTCATAAATTTACTGTCAATAGTTAATGGTTTTAATTTATCTTGAATTTTGGTTTTCCTGACTGAAAATCCACATTTTGTTTTTTCAATATCAATAGAAGGGAAGATTTTCATCTAATTTGTATCGTTTTGACGGCATGGATGAAAAGGTGGGGGACTGCAAATCCATTTTCCCTAATTCAAATCTGGGTGTTGTCTGATGAATAAAAAACTCCAAATCCCTTATTCTTTTTTGTTTTGCTGATATAACTCGCCTAATTTTTCTCAACAAAAGCAAGCATGAAAAAAAAAAACTCTTGATACTTTTTTAATTCTAGACTAATTATTTTTGCACAAACGAATTGCTTTATGAATTTTTATGAATCAAAATTTTTTATTGATCTAAACTTTATTGAGTTTTTAATGAAATTATAATACTTAAAAATTTAATAAAATTCAATTTTTTATTTTTATATTAATATTTAATTTATTAAAATATTTTATAATTATTTATTAAAAAATTTAACACAAAATTTAGATCAACATAGCATCATCATAATCCTTTTTCAATTTGATACGTAATATAATTTTTAACTTGATAAGCAATTCAATTAAGATATATATATATTTTTAAACAATACATATGTTAAAACTAATTTAAAAAAATAATGCCCACATTTTTATGAATATATTTAAGCAGAAATTAACTTTAATTATGGCACATAAAGAAGTAGCACAAGACTTTATCTTCCTCCTTTTATCTCTTTAATCTCCGCAACCAATAAGAAATGACATAGACAAAATGATAAAGGAGTAGGTGTGAGCTAAAGCTATATAAGAAAAGAAAATAAGCGAAAAAAAAAAGAGACAAGAAAAACTCAACAGCGTCCTTTCAAAAAACAACAAGTATACAGGTTAACTCAAGGATTAATGATTTTTTGACATGAATGCGAATGCCCTTCGATTATATGAAAACTTGATGATTTCATAAAGTCCAAGATCAACGGTTATTTTAAATATTAAATTAATTTTAAAAATAGTTAAATTTGAAAACATGAACAAAGTTTAAAATGTCATTCATCCAATTAAATAATTTTTAAAAAAGTAAATATGAAAGAAAAGTTTATGTTAGTTTCCCGTTTTAATCAAAAATTTGTGATTTTTTTTATTTTATAAATGAAATATCGACTTAGTTCAAATAGACTCTCATCTTATTTTTTTTTTAAAAGGGCAATTGAAAAAAAAAAATAGTTCAAGTTATATTATAAAATTTTTAAAATTTTTTGAGTATTAAAAATATATTTTTAAAATTTTTAATAGTATAAAAGTAAAAATAATATTTTTAATATTTAAAAGTTTTTAAATTTTTTTGTAATGATAATTTCAATATTTTTTTTATATTTACAAGCTTTAAGTCCAACTTTATTATAAAGGATCCCAAATTAAATATTTTTAACTTTTAAATTTGTTTATCAATATTTAATAATTTTCTAAACATCAAAATTTATTTGATAATACATGATAAATATCAAAATAATATATTATATAATATCTGCCCTACATTGTTATATTTAAGTTATAATGTGAATTTATTTGTTTTATATTCTATCATATATGAAGGGGAATTTGAAATATATAAGGTTATTAACAGTATTAAAATGTAATAATTTAGGAAAACGATATAATTTTTTAAAATTTAAAATAAATAAATTGTAAAATTAACAAATTTCCACGTCGCTCCCCCATCAGAAGGGTATAAATTTTGTAAATGTTCTGGTTTAGCTTGTTGAAGCAGGAGAATGCCATCCCATCATTTATAAGACAGTACCAGCATACAGTAGTGTGTTATTTTCATTTTTGGGAGGGGTTCAAAGCACAAAGCCCTATGAACACTACTGTTAACGCGCCAAAAGAGCACAAGCAGCACGCCTGACTCCACAACTCGGCAGATCAGGCACTAAACGCTATTTGCTGTCTCAATATTCATCGTATTATATAAATACAAACCAAACGAAGTATCGCAGCCTCTCTCTCCCTCTCTTTCTTTTTCGCTCAGTAACAAATTCGTCCAGGAATCTTTCCCTCTCCCCCTTCTCTAGATATCTCCCTTTCCTTGTGTTTGCTTTCTTTTCTTAAGTTTTTCATCTTGGGTTGTGCCTTTCCGAGCTTTAGAGAACCATGGAAAGGATTCTTCAATATAGGCTCTCTAATTGCTATCCTCTTAACTTGCTTGTTACCAATATTGCTCTTGCTTGCGTTGTGGGTGCTCTTGCTTGCGTTGCATTCTCTCAGGTCTTCACTAATTGCCCTCTTGCTTTCCTTGTTATTGTCTTAATTTATTTCACTTGAGATTTTGAGGTGGGTAATGGGTTCTTCTTATTGATGGTTCTGGTCGGTTGTACATGTAATCGAATTGCGCATCTAAAATGATGCAAATGCTGAAAATGGCATTGTCTTTTTGAGTGGATTATGTGAACGTTTGTCACGTGGGAATATGAGGGGAGATCAACATTTGCGTATGAATGGGCATTTATGACATCTTTCATTCACTGAGATGAGAGTTCTTGGACTTTACTCGCCTACTGCGACAATTTTATTCCTCTGTTTGGCTATAAGAGATGGTTAATGATCTAATTATGTAGGTGTTCTAGAATTGTTGCATGCAATTTTGCCACGATCGACTGCAATGTTATCGGGCTTCCGAACAAATGTGTAGCCATGGGCTATTATGCGTTACTATTTTAAAGTGGTATTATTTGTGTGTCTTCGTAAATCCCATCAAAGTGTATAAAAAAGTTTATAAATAAAATAATTTTTTATATAAATTAACATATTTTTAAAGAATATAAAATTGATAAGTTTTTTACTTTTAAATCATATTTTTTCTGTATAAAAAACTAAAAAATTATTTTTTTATAACTTGACACTAGGTATTAAATTTGATTGCAGGTATAGAAATCGAGTTAAGGATCTTTATTATATCTTGCAGGGAATTCACTGTTATCCTATTGCAACTAGTAAAATCGAAATTGATGAAGATGAATTGAATCTAATACTTAGTGTAATCTTATACGTTTTGAAGAGTTTATGCATTTTTTTTTCATATTATTATTACAAAAATATCTCCACCAATAATTCTAATAATAAAAAATAAAACAAATCAGAACGAATATATTATATGGCTAAAATGCAAACTAAACTTTTGATACTTAGATGAGCCAAGTGATTTATATATATGTTCAACTTTTTAACAATAAATTTATTATTTAATATAAATTTAAATAATAAATTATTATCAATTTAAAAATTCATAATTTTAAAATTATACTTATCATTAAGTTAAAAGTATTTTATAAAGATTATTAAATTAAAAATTTATAAATTTAAATTATATTTATATATTAAAATTTTAAAATTAAATTTCATCAACTTATTTTCAAATTTTTATAAAAAACATTATCACTAAATTAAAATTTAAAGTTATGCGATATAACATTATATATAAAACAAACTTTAATGTTCAAAAAAATTGCTAATAAAATGGTTAATTATATATATATATATATATGTGTGTGTGTCTGTGAGAGAGAGAAAATAAAAATGAATTGAAAGAATAGCAATATGTATTAATCATATATGTTGAAAAAAAAAATTATTATGCTAAAAGCAAAAGATATAATTAACAATGATGTAATGATTGAATTTTATTTTTCAAAGGAACAGATAAAAAATTAATTATATAAACTAATTTTTATTTGATGTAAGATTACAAATAAGTGAAAGTAAAACAAAATCTTATTTTCTAAAATTTATCTACAGATAAATCATCCTATATAACTTATGATTTTCAGTCTTTATTCTTCATTTTTATTTATATATAATAAAAATCAAAAATAAAACTCATCTTCCATAATATAACTATTGATATTTTAATATCAAAGCAATCATTAGTTTTAATTTTATTATTTTATTAAAATTTAAAAAATTATCATAAAAATTATTAAATTAATATAATTTAAAATTAAAATTAAAATAAAAAATAATTTTAAGTCCTGTGATTTGAATAGAAGTCATCAAATCCAACCTTTTAGTTTGGAGAAAAGATCCAACAAGTGGTAAAGCAGGCACAAAACGCCAAAATGTACAAAGGACAGCGGGAATTCTTCGGTCCACGTGGGTTGATAAGAACCATTTTAAAGAAAATAATGGAAAGAAGAAAAATTTGAAGAAAAGCGACTTAGACACCAAATTGCTTTCTTCTTTCCTTGTGTAAGCAGGAGACTTTGTGCCTATTCCTCGGTACGAAAACCTAGGAATCTGATAGGAATAATTCTTCCCCTTTTTTTTGTTGAAAATTAAAAAGCAACATATCAATCAAGATTTGAATTGTATTTAACTTTTATCAAAATATTGATATGTATTAATTTAATAAAATTAATAATTATAATTTTATTTTTTATTATTAAATATAATAAATTATAAAAATATTTTTTATTTTTTAAAAAATTAATACTAATTTAAATTAATAAAAAATTTATTTAAATTAAATAAATTTTTTTGCGCACCTTTATACAATGGCAATCAATCAACCAGCCTCATAGAGAGAGAAGGAGATATCTTCCATGGGAAAAGAGCACAGAATGGTTCTCTAATTCCATTTCTTGGATTCTTAATGGAAGAATCATTAACAGTTATTACTGGGGGAGGGCCCAACAATCTTGATGCCAAGAGGGCCAATAGCATTAAAGCCTAATATCTCAAGATTCGTTATGATGTTTAGATCGAACGAAGGTATAACCTAAGTAAAGAGATAGTTTGACATGCAAGTAAAAGCCATATTATCAAGGAAAAAGACCACATTACTAGTACCAAAAAATTAAGGGAAAGTAGGATGAGCATGCATCTCTAAAAGAAGCATGTGTGAGTTGGAGCTATATAAGAGAAGAAAATAAGCGAAAAAAAAAGAAAAAAAAGGACCTATCTACATTTTCTCAAAAAGCAGCATTGGTCTCATTTGTGGGAAATGCTAACAAGAAGTCATGTGTCTTTCCATAACTAGCAACTAGACAACATGTCGCTACGGAGATCACTACTGACGTCAGTCGAAGCGTCGACAAAGCTCTCCATACCGCTTGGGGAAACTCTATGAACCCCATTGCAGGTTCCACAATTCACCTTACTGCAATAGTAAATGCGAAAGATGAATAATATGATGCATGCCTTGAAGGAAAATCAAACACGTTAGGCCTATGGAGAACCGCAAGCATTCGATGAAGTAGAAAGTGAGCACCTTATAAGTTAGCAAGTATCGGATAAGGCCTCGAATCAGATAAACCTGAGAGGTCTTGAGCCTAAAACAGGGAATGATGAGCAACAACAGCTCAAACAACGTGTGGGCCATCGCGATTGGCGTAAAGGTGCCATGGACAAGATTTAAGAGGAGGATAGAAATGATGATTGTGACCCTCATCCCCCATTTAGTGATCATATCTTAAATGAACCCTTCCCTAAGCGATTGAGGATCCCTCAAATTGAGCCACACAATGGAAAAGGGGATCCTAAAGATCATTTGGACTGATATCGAAGTATAATGTTGCTGTATGAGGCATGGGACTTAGTCCTATGTAAGGTGTTCGCCTCCCTTCAACTAAGAAGGATAAGCAACTTCGCGCAAATATCCTAGTTATTTTTGGGACACTTCATTAGCAACATGAGAAGTAAGAAGCAACAACATCACCTCATGACCATAAAGTAAGCCCTGAAAAAGTCACTTTGGGATTACAGATCTCGATTCAATCGTGAGACCCTATAAGTTTAGAACCCATAAGAACTTGTCGCCATGGTAACCATTTTAAAAGATCTATAAAAGGGATCATTTTTTTTTTTTGATGCCTAGTGTCACCAACCAGCATAGAACTTGGTAGAATTGTTAGTTTTAGTAGAGAAATACATCAAAAGGAAGGAAGTAAGTGGAAGAAAGAAACAAGAAGCAACCTTTTAAAGATCGAGGGAAAAATGAAGACCAAGGGTGACATAATGATTATAGAGGAAAATTTACCTGATTCTTTAGCTAAGGAAGACTCTTATTGCCCCAATAAGGTCTTACACTAGGTAGGAGGTCCTTCAGGATGAACAAACCCTTAGTGGCACAATCGAATTTTACACCCTTGAACACATCTCGAACTAATGTAATGATGGTAACTAAAAGTAAAGGAATGCTGAAGCATCCTAGATAAATGGTGACACCACCAGTCATTTGTGCCAGATAATGTCATTTTCACTAAGACTATGATCATGACATAAAAAAGTGCAGACAGTTGTAGGAGGAGATCGAATCCTTAGTCTAGGAGGGCAAGAATAGTAAGCAATGCCTTGTTACTTAGGATTAAACTTTCACTGAAGCAAACATAGACAAGTCAGGTTGCCAAACTAGATAGGTTTGAGGACTATCCAAAAGTATGCATCGATGGTGTGGCGAACATAATCACAAGAGAATCTACTTCCACTTATGTAGAGCCTTCAACATGAAAGGCCCATGCTAGTGCATTATAGGGATAAGGTAGAGGATTTAGAGGCTTGATATTAATTTTTTTTTTCTATTAAAATCTTCAAGGGATCCAAACCCTTCATGACAATGCTTTGGTGGTTGACTTGCCTGTTGCCATTTTGTGATCCAGAGAATGCTGGTCGACAATGGAAGCTTAGTTAACATAATTTGTTGATCCGATCTTTGCCTAAATGAAGCCATATAAAATGATATTAAAGAAATATATAGCCAACTTAGTTAGTTTGGGAAGGGGGGAAGACTCGGTTTTGGTCAAAGGGGTCATCAGCTTGCTTGTTGTGGCGAGGACACATCCTAGGCAAGCAAGCATTATGATAGAATTCTTTGTAGTCAAGACTTCATCGACATATAATAGGATATTCGAAAGGCTAGGTTTAAATGCTCTATAGGAGATAACCTCCAATTATCATCTATTAATAAGGTTCCTTACGCCTAATGTTGTAAGAGAAATCCTTAGGAGCTAGCAAGTTACGAAGTAATGCTTTTTTACCCTTCTCAATCACCAATAAACCTATAAGATAGAGATGTATCCCATTGATGAGATAGATCTGAGGGACGACAACAAAGCTTGCCTTAGTGGGACAGTAGAAGAACTAAAAGTGGTATAGCTCATGCCACGAAAGACCATTTGAATAAGATCAAGCTTCCCTAAATCCTTTAAGAAAAAGTATTTAGATTTTTTACAAAAAAATTATGAAATGTTTATTTGGATCATTAGGGATATGTCAAGAATAAGCTCGAAGGTAACACAACATTAACTCAAGGTGAACCCCAGTTTCAAGCTTGTTGGATAAAAGAAACATAGTTTTACCGTGAAAAGGCAAAAGGTAATTAGAATCGAGTTACAAAAGCTCTTAGCCACTGGATTCATAAGGCTAATCCAATATCCCAAGTGGTTATCCAATATTGTAATAGTCAAAAAGGCAAAGGCAAGTAAAGGATATGTATGGACTTCGCGACCTGAACAAAGCTTGCCTTAAAGAAAGTTTTCCTTTACCAAGGATTAATCAGCTAGTTGGAAATATTTTTGGATGCAAAGTCCTAAGTTTCATGGATGCTTTCTTCCAATATAATTAGATTAAAGTGTCTCTGGATGACAAGAAATGCACGTCGTTTGTAACTAATGTGGGTATGTTCTATTACAAAGTCATGCCACTTGGCTTAAAGAATATTAAAGCTATGTATCAGAGGCTATTGGCAGAGGTATTTAAAGAATGGGTTGGACAGGGTATTGAGGCATACGTGGATGACATGATCGCCAAGAGCCATAAGGAGGACACTTACTTGTGTGATTTGGCTAAAACTTT
>JAJFZO010000286.1:0-112500 GCA_021397835.1 Moringa oleifera | reverse complement strand
TAAAACCCTAAACCCTAAACCCTAAACCCTAAACCCTAAACCCTAAACCCTAAACCCTAAACCCTAAACCCTAAACCCTAAACCCTAAACCCTAAACCCTAAACCCTAAACCCTAAACCCTAAACCCTAAACCCTAACGCCTAAACACTAACCCTAAACCAAACCCAACCCTAAACCCTAAACCCTAAACCTAACCCTAAACCTAAACCTAAACCCTAAACCCTACCTAAACCCTAAACCCTAAACCTAAACCCTAACCCAAACCCTAAACCCTAAACCCTAACCTAAACCCTAAACCCTAACCTAAACCCTAAACCCTAACCCTAAACCCTAAACCACTAACCCTCAACCTAAACCCTAAACCCCGAAACCCTCAACCCTAAACCTAAAACCCTAAACCCTAACCCTAAACCCTAACCCCTACCCTAAACCCCTAAACCCTAAACCCTAAACCCTAACCCGAAACCCTAAACCCTAAACCCTAAACCCTAAACCCTAAACTCCTACACCCTCCACCCTCTACCCTCAACCCTAACCCCTCACCCCTCCACCCTAAACCCTAAACCCTAAACCCTAAACCCTAAACCCTAAACCCTAAACCCTAAACCCTAAACCCTAAACCCTAAACCCTAAACCCTAAACCCTAGAACCTAAACCCTAAACCCTAAACCCTAAACCCTAAACCCTAAACCCTAAACCCTAAACCCTAAACCCTAAACCCTAAACCCTAAACCCTAAACCCTAAACCCTAAACCCTAAACCCTAAACCCTAAACCCTAAACCCTAAACCCTAAACCCTAACCCTAAACCCTAAACCCTAAACCCTAAACCCTAAACCCTAAACCCTAAACCCTAAACCCTAAACCCTAAACCCTAAACCCTACCCTAACCCTAAACCCTAAACCCTACCCTAAACCCTAAACCCTAAACCCTAAACCCTAAACCCTAAACCCTAAACCCCTAAACCCCTGAGCCCTGAGCCCTGAGCCCTGAGCCCTGAGCCCGGAGCCCGGAGCCCGGAGCCCCGAGCCCCGAGCCCCGAGCTCCGAGCCCCGAAATCCAAAACCTTAACCCCTAAACAACTAACCCCCTCAACCCTCAACCCTCAACCCTCAACCATCAACCCCTAACCCCTTAACCCTGAACCCTGAACCCTCAACCCTCAACCCTCAACCCTAACCCTTAAACCCCAAACCCAAAACCCTCAAACCCCAAACCCCAAACCTCAACCATCAACCCCGAGCCCCAAGCCCCGAGCCCCGAAATCCAAAACCTTAACCCCTAAACCACTAACCCCCTCAACCCTCAACCCTCAACCATCAACCCCTAACCCCTTAACCCTGAACCCTGAACCCTCAACCCTCAACCCTCAACCCTCAACCCTAACCCTTAAACCCCAAACCCTCAACCCTCAACCCTAACTCTGAAACCCTAAACCCCAAACCCCCAACCCCTAACCCTAAAACCTCAAACCCTAAACCCTAAAACCCCAAACCTTAAACCCCAAAAACCTAAAACCTCGAACCTCAAACCTCGAGCCTCGAACCCCGAACCCCAAACCCTAACCCCTAAACCCTAAACCCTAAACCTTAACTCCTAAAACCCTAAACCCAAAACCCTAAACACTAAAACCCTAAACCCTGACCCATAACCCTTAAACCCTAATCCCTAACCCCTAACCCTTAAACCCTAAACCCTAAACCTTGAACCTCGAATCTCGAACCCCGAACCTCGAACCTCGAACCCTAAACCCTAAACCTGGAACCTAAAACTCGATCCTCGATCCCCAAACCCTTAAACCCCCCAAACACAAAACCCCTAATCCCTAAACCCAAAACCCTAAACCCGAAACCCAAAACCCTAAAACCCCAAACCTTAAACCCCTAAACTTTAAACCCTGAACCCTGAAACCTAAAACCCTAAACCCTAAAACATCAAACCCTAAACCTCAAACCCTAAACCCCAAACCCTTAAACCCTAAACCCTTAAACCTTAAACCCTAAACTCTAAATCCCAAACCTTAAAAGCCTAAACCCTAAACCTTAAACCTTAGAACTTAAACCCCAAACCTCAAACCCCAAATGACGTGTACTTGATGCATATAAGAGTTCATTGACTCTTAAGCTTATACAACTCCTTATTTATGCTCAAGGTTGGTTATGTGGATCTCCATATGTTTTGATATCATTGAGAAGGCTTAGGATGAGCTTGGAAAACTTTATATGGGTAAATAATTTATTAATTTAATTATTTTATTTTTTTAATTATTAATCTTTATTGGATAAGCTTGATAACACTTTTCTTAATAACAAATATGATTATATGTTTTATATATTTGTCAAAAATTGCATTGGATGCTATGATTGATTAGTGTATAATTCAAGGGAATTTATTTTATTTTCATTAGTTTCATATCTCATATAGTTAAGATTTTAGTAGTGGATTGATCCTTACTTCTTGATTTTTCTTGTACAACCATAAAAAATAAAAATATATATTAGGCAAATAAGATACTATAGGAAAAGCTTGGATATTATCTAAACATAAGCTTGTTATTAATGTTTTTGCAATACCATGTCAACTGATTTGGGAGGAGCTTTCTTTGGGTAGGTTTTTATCATTCCTTTTCTCTTAATATCTAATGCAATTATTTTGACCTCACACTTAACGTATGAGAATTTTACTGATAATTTAAAAGAATGCACTTATTTTCTTTTGGACATCTTTACACTTTGTCATTTTGCTTTGCCAGCCTTTTGATTGATTGAAGAAGACTTTTGTAAGGAGCCAAAGACAAAATAGAAGAAAACAAGGATTGCAACTCCAATGAGATTTTCTCTTTATGAACTTGTTGAATGTTGATGTATCATGTACCAGTCTTTTGGCGTCAAGAATTTATCTTTCATAATTACAAATTTTTACATTCTATAAGCAAGTTTTTATTAATGTATAAGAAAATTTGACTTCTAAATTATAGAGTTGATATTGGGGCAAATTTGATTTGTAAATTTTATCTAAAAGATATCATTAATGAAATAGATAAGAAAATTTTGTTATTACTAATGTATATTTGATTTGTAGATTATTGTTCAAGATTTAAAGTAGCTTAAAAGTTGAAAACATAAAAATTGGGTTTAAAGAAAATTTTGATTTCTTCGATTTAATCATTTTTTTTTTAAAAAAGTATTCGTTTGATTTTAATTTTAAAAAAAAATTCAGTTAATTTGGTTTTTAGAAATTTTTTAACCGAACTGATCAAATTTATTAAATGAGAATAGTAGTGAAATTTCATCAATCACAATTGGTGTACAGTTAACTTGACGTTTTGTTTGTTTACTTATACGATGGTTATGCAATGAAAAGTATTCTAATATCATAAAGGTATTTCATGATTATGATTTTTACGTTTTCACTTTATCTTTACGTTTAGTTAGTTATTATATAATTATAGTTCAACTTAAACCTTAAACATTAAACCCTAAATTTTAAAACTCTAAACTTTAAACCTGAAAAATATAAACCTTAAACCCTAAATCCTAAACAAATAAAATCACAATATCATACACATACAGAATCATAAAGTTATATTCACACGAAGTCACACAAAATAATCATAAATCAAAAACCACAAATTTAAAATTCTTAATGGTTTGAAGTGACACCGAAACTCTAAATCCTAGACTGCTGAACCTTAAACTTTAAAACCTAAACCCATAAAACCTTTAATTCCTAAATCTTCAAATTTTTAAAAAGACATTTTTTTTGGGGTCGATTAGATCAAGATGATTTTTATATTTCACTTAATGTTTAAGACGACTTAATGATAAACCATCAAAAACTACTTGTCAACTTTTTTCTTAAAAAAAAACCTTATTTTTCCTAACATTTCAAATACTTTTATATTTTAATCTTAATTTTTAAGATTTCAACTTCACAAAACTATGAGTCATTACAAGTATGTTTGATTTGCAAAAAATGGTTAGTGCAATGAGTAGTCCATCAAGTTTTTAATATTGAATAAGTATTATAGTCTTTACTTTTTTATATACTAACTATATTGATACTTAAAATATTTTAATTATTAAATTTTATTACACAGTTAATTATTTAATTCATGAGACCTTACGAACATAGTTATGTTAACCTAGAGATAATCAGACAACAAAATTAGTAATGAAAATTAAGATTAAGAATACTCATAATCATGTAAAATTTAAATCTATGAAGTCTTAAATCCATGAATCTTTGTGTTCTACATCAATTTTGTATATATATGACATATGTCCAATTATGCTTTATATATATATCTTGGTGTTCAAAAAATAATACATATTCAGTTCTTCATTGTGGGTAAAAAATTAAGATTTGAAATTATCTTAGTTCACAATAAGCCCAATGGAAGTATCCCATGTACCCCAAATTATTCTCAGCTCAATCTCCAAGGGCCCTAGCAAAAAGATTTAATATACAAAAAGATCAAAAATTTTTTAATTTCTTTGATATTGCAAGGTTAGAAGTTCTTTCAATTATTAAATAAAATGTTTATTAAAAAATATATTTGGTATATATTTTCTAAAAGAATAATTCCAAGAGGGAGACTAAAATATAAAATTCAATGTGCAACAATTGTTTTCTTATTTTATGGAGAACATGTTTTAGGATATGTTATTAATTTATTTTTATTGATATTTTCAAATAATATTAATACATGAAAATTTAATAAAATAAATAATTACAAATTTATTATATATTTAAGTAATATTAAAAATATGATCCCATAGTTTTTTTCTGCTATACAAGCAGCTAAAATAGATACAATTTAAACTGTAAGATAGTACTTGACCACAGTGTTATTTGATTAATATTCAAATTATAAAAATGGATTGAAATCTGGTAAACTTGGCAAAGTTTGTCAGAGATTATTAATTAGTGTTTTAATCACTTCATGCAATAGGTCTCTTTCCCTTTAACCGTTCACTCCAATTCTAAATTTTGAAATATCTATCTATTAACTTTTAAAAAATTACTTAAAATTATTTTACAGAAAGACATTTTTTGTAAATTGAATTTGCACCAGTATAAACATTGTAAATTGGTTTTTCCTTTCCATAACCAATGACTCATTGCTTAGTTGGACATACCCACCAATGCCACACTACAGAGACATATTTATAATTAAGTCTTATGACAATAATATAAAATCAATTTATTTTAAAGGTAAATATAAGTAAACCAAAAATTTTCTGCGAATTTTAATTTAAATCTTATCATTTTAATTATCTTAATTATGTATATAAATATTTAATTAGAATAAATTTAAACTTTGTTTAAAAATATTAAAAAATTATGAATACTCAAAATAGAGATATTATATAATAAATTTTAACTTGTAATTTTATGTGAATATGAAAATATATTCAAACAATCATCACCAAAAATTTTAAATTTTTTTAATATTATAAGTATTTTAAAATTATAAATATAAAATTAAAGCAATTAAAATGATGAAATTAAAATTAAAATAATTTAAAAATAAAAAATGAAAGTTTTTTAATATTTATTTTTATTTTAAAAATAAAGTTAATTAAATGGACGATGACTTAAAAGGTCAATGGTTTTGCAGTCCTTCAAGCTGAAAAGTCACAAACAAGCCTGTTAGCCGTAGGGGTATCTTGCTTAAGGACGTTTCCCCCAAAGTTTACCTTCAGAAAATGAAGTCGTTGATTTTTATGCTATGGGCTATGGTCCAGGTTGAACTGGGCAGATTTGATGGCTAGCCATTTCTTTATTGACTTTGAAAAGTTTGAGCTCAAAATTAAAATGTTGCAGGCACATCAAAATAGTTATAGAGCAAGAAAGTTTAGGCAGAATCATAAGATAATCCACCTGTTGAAAGCAACGATTATCATATTTATAGATACAGGAAACAGGGAGCCGGCGAAAGTGGGTGAAAGACTGGAATTCTTTATGGGCGGTCGGCGTCCGAATTAGTTTCAAGATGATAATTGCTTGCTGCCTCTTTCTCCTGGGTAAGAAGAAACCAGATTAAGGAGATGATGGGGATTCTTGATTATTTTCTCTTCGTTATACTTGGAGGGTTTGCTGTTGCAGCTCTGGTCCAAACCCAAGATGATCAATCAGGTTTGAGCATTTCATGTCTGAAAACTGTTTGTTTTATGTGCTCAGTGAGCATGTAATGAAGACTCTCCTTCTGTTTGTCTGTGTCTCTGTCTTTATCTCACAGGATTCATTAGCTTAGATTGTGGATTACCAAGAAATTCCAACTATACTGAGAAAACAACCAACATAACTTACATTTCTGATGCTGATTTCACCGATACGGGGATAAGTAAAGACATCTCACCTGAATTCAGAACAGATAATCTTCTGCAGCAGTTTTGGAATGTCAGAAGCTTCCCAGATGGGATCAGAAACTGTTACAGGCTGAATCTCAGAAGAGGCAATCAGTATCTGATCAGGGCGACTTTCTTGTATGGAAATTATGATGGGCAAGAACAACTACCAAAGTTTGATCTGTATCTGGGTCCTAATTTGTGGGGATCGGTGGCATTGCAGAATGTGTCGACTCCTGTGGCCATGGAGATCATTCATGTGATCTCATCAAATCATTTACAAATCTGTCTTGTTGATACAAAAACTGGTACACCTTTCATATCAGCACTAGAACTACGGGTTTTGAACAATAGGACTTACACGACTACAACGGGATCCCTGGAACATTTCTTGAGGTTGGACATGGGTTCAATGACTAATCAAACAATCAGGTGAGGCTTTCTTTTTCAGCCTTTCTCTCAAAAGCTTTTAAGAGCCAAAATGTTTGTCCAGTTCGTTATGTATATACCCCTCGCTTAGTTGATAAGCAATTCTTCAGGTTTGATGAAGATGATTACGATCGTACCTGGATACCCTTCAATTTCGCGGAGTGGACACAGTTAAATACCTCGCTTGCCATCAATACACAGAACGTTTACCAGCCACCACAGCTTGCCATGAGAACTGCTGCCTCACCCAAAAATGGCAGTCGGTCCATGGATTTCTCCTTGGTGCCCAATGATACCAGTTCCCAGTTTTATGTCTACATGCACTTCGCTGAACTTCAAGAGCTAAAGGCCAACGAGTCCAGAGAGTTCAACATTTCTTACAATGGCAAGCATTGGTACGGACCTTTCAGCCCTAGTAACCTGTCCACAACCACTGTATTCACCCCATCAGCCTTGAGGCCCCAAAACGGACAATATGATTTCTCAATCCACAAGACTGAAAGTTCAACTCTGCCTCCCCTCCTTAACGCCATTGAGATTTACACGGTGAAAGAATTCTTACTCCTAGAGACAGACCAAAAAGATGGTATGTTCAGTGCAATAGGCATCTTCTGCTTTACATTGTTAGTGTACCATGGCTTATCCTAGAATGCATGAATTAAATTAACTTACTAAATCTGCATAAATTTCAGTTGATGCTATCAAGAAAATCAAGTCGACTTATGGAGTTAAGAGGAACTGGCAAGGAGATCCATGCGCCCCTCAAGCTTACATGTGGGATGGTCTTAATTGCAGCTACAACCATAGCGAACCACCAAGAATCACATCCTTGTAAGTTTTCTGTCTTGAAGTGTCAAGTGATCCATTTAATGCTATCTTACTTTTAATTAGTAAGGTTTGTTGACAATTAAATCAGGAACTTGTCTTCAAGTGGGTTAACTGGGCCTATAGCTCCTGAAATCTCCAGTCTCACCCACTTGCAGTATCTGTAAGTATCTCGGTTTCTTACTAAACTGAAATTAAATAAGTCAAAACCCTGTTAATGATGGCCGCCAAGTTGGCTTACCTCTGCTCTGAAATTTTCAGGGACTTATCCAATAATAACTTGAATGGGACAGTGCCTACTTCTCTATCTCAACTAATGGCCTTGAAGGAGATGTAAGTTGCTTTACACTTAAACTAACAATTGCAACTTCCACTGATAATCTATTAATTGTACTAAATGATCATATTTGCTATGGCTATGCAGAAACTTATATGGGAACCGCCTAACTGGTTCAGTTCCAAATGAACTCCTTGAAAGAAAAAATAATGGTTCTTTAGCATTAAGGTAGGCTTGTGTTTTATCTTCTTTCTTTTGCTTTTTTCTCGCTGCTTGATTTTTGGTGCTTCAGCCCATTGCATTTGGTTACTTTTGGGTAGCCCATTAATATTCCTCATCTCATTCTCGTCATTGACTGCATCAACATATTCAAGTGTTGGAGGAAATCCAGATCTTTGTGCATCATTTTCATGCAAGAAAGAGAAGAAATTTCTTGTTCCTGTGGTCGCATCCGCTGTTTCATTGTTCGTCATCCTCATAGCAGCATCCACCACCTTATGGATCCTTAGGAGGAGAAAACAAGGTATGACCATGAGCATCCATGTTAGTAAAGGTAGTTTATATGAAAGTTTGATCTCTTAGCTCCCAGAATCTTTGGATGATAATAAATTATGTACTTTTATTAATTTGAAAAGCCAAGAGGGTGGATACTGATTCCAGCAAGAGAAATCTGTCATTGGCATTAAAGAATCCATGCTTAACATACTCTGAGATCTTGAAGATTACTAACAACTTTGAGAGAGTTCTTGGTAAGGGGGGATTCGGCACAGTTTATTATGGCTTGTTAGATGGCACAGAAGTAGCTGTGAAGATGCTCTCTCCATCTTCAGTTCAAGGGTACAAGCAGTTTCGAGCAGAGGTATCTAATTTGGCATTCCGAATGAAGTAATGTGCTTGGAGCTCATTTGTACCTATGAAGTACTAATATTAGTGTGGTTTTCACAGGTGGAACTCCTGTTGAGAGTTCATCACAGAAATTTGACTGGTCTTGTTGGATTTTGCCATGAGGACACCACCATGGGGCTCGTCTATGAGTACATGGCTAAGAACTTAGCAGAGCATCTATCAGGTTAGTATCCATGTGATGGAAAAATCTTTTATCATGAAATGAGCATCCATGTTTGACCATTATTTCGTATTGATGCAGAGAGCTGCACTAATATCTTAACTTGGGAAAGCAGACTACAAATCATCACAGAGGTTGCACAAGGTTAATGATCAATGAGCATCTGTGTTTCCATTCCTTGATTATTCTGCTTTTCTATTTTATCCATTTGTGGCTGAAAATGAACTGACAAATAAAATCCAAATTGTAGGATTGGAGTACTTGCACAATGGTTGCAAGCCACACGTGATCCACAGAGATGTCAAGGCCACAAATATCTTATTAAATGAAAACTTGGAAGCCAAACTAGCTGATTTTGGGTTGTCAAGAACTTTTCCTGTTGAAGGTGACATTCATGTCTCAACAATTGTTGCAGGCACTCCTGGATATCTAGACCCTGAGTAAGTGTCTTTATTCAAGGATACTTGTCCTTCCAATTCAACTGACTTTCTGTTCAATCAACAAAGATCTCACAAATTTTGGGATACAATCGAAGAAACAAAGTTTCTTGATCTTTTAGCAATACTTGTGAACTTATAACATTTCTGTTTGCAGATATTACATATCAAACAGGCTTACAGAGAAAAGTGATGTGTATAGCTTTGGGGTTGTTCTCCTGGAGATAATCACAAGCAGACCTGTTGTTGCAAAAACCAATGACAAGATTCATATCAGTCAATGGGTTAGCTCCATGCTTGTAGAAGGTGATATCGAAAACGTTGTTGATCCAAGATTACATGGGGATTTTGACAATAATTCAGCCTGGAGAGCAGTTGAAGTAGCTATGGCTTGTATATCTCTAACCTCTAATGACAGGCCAACCATGACTGAGGTGGTGAGGGAACTGAAGGAGTGTTTGGCAGCTGAGAAAGCAAGAACGCAGAAGACTCGTGAAGTTGAATCAAAAGACTTTGTTGATATGACCATGACTCTTTCCACAGAACTAAGTCCCCGACCCAGATAAATTTCTTAAAGTTTTTGAAGTTCTACTGCCTTCCTGGGTTAAGAATGCTGCAGCTAGATAGAGCTGGTAGCAACTTAATGTATAGCTTTTAAAACAAAGCCTCATTGTTTCAGTTGATCCTTAACCTGTTTCAATACTACTGACCATGTGGCATTTAGCTCAGATGTTAAATTTAGTTTGTGTTGTAAACACTGTTACTTTTGCATTAAGTTTGAAATCGCTTTATCGACTGTTTTAATTATAATTATCAGAAAGTCAGAAGCCTCTTGCATCTTTTCTTTTTACAAGAGAAAACGGCTATTATTTTTAGTCAAACACATACTTTTCTTCTATCAGAAGTTTTAACAAGTCGCCATGTGCAACGTCACTTCACAAATATCGAAAGAATTCTAATATATCAAACTAAGCAATCAATTACGTAGAATATTAAAAGAATTCTGAAATTCCTAGAACTTTCAAGGATACAAGTCAAATTATAAAAGTTTTAGCTAAGAAATTCAGTTGCTTGCACTTTCTTCCCAGGTGCTGCTTGGATCTAGATTTTTTGTTCTAAACTTAGTTATGTCATGTTCTACTGTAACAAATTATCTGAATTGCTAACAATGAGCTCAATTTCTTCGTGGCTTATCTGGTTACTAAATCAGAAACTTGTAGGAATAAACCCAATTGGCAAAGATCAGCTGCTCATTGACTTGAGTAAATTTGAGTACCATATGCTTTGTTATTAGTTAGACTGCTAATGGCTTACGGAAGACAAGGCTAAGTTATTCTCAGACATCTTTGGGAGAATAATCAACAACAATAAGAGTAAGCATCTGCTATCACCATGATGCTAAAATGCTGCTGTTGCTGACAATAAATGAAGCAGACAAGAGTTGAAACTCATTCAAGTCAGCTACTCAAATACGAGCAATTTTTGATTGACATAGTCCTCAAATTGTAAGAAAAATAATTCTTCTTTCTTCCCGTAAGATCAAAATATCTTATTGCATTATTAAACCATTGAATCCTTCAATTTCGAAATATTTCTATTCCCCATACCCACCAAGTGGAAGCAGAACTTTGTTTATCTTTTACTGTTTCATTGTGACTTTGGAACTCGCCTTCCAACAAGAGAATTTTCCAGAAAAATATTCAATGGGAAAGAATCTCTTTCATGCCTCAGTCGTCCATCTATGGTAACCTGTTGTAACTTCCCAAAGTACCCTTTGGAAGAATGGAATGACTGCAAAAGGGCAAGGAGCTCTAGTGTCGAGAGATTCCTCCCTAAGGACTGGGCTACCGTCTTACTCTGTTGCTTCATCTCACTATATATTTTCTCACAGTGTGCTACTTGGGCAACTTGCTAATTCTGGTGCCTCTAATTTGAGAATGGTGTCTGCAATCTGCAACCCGTACAGCTTAGGGAGAACGGAGATGGTTAACAAGCCTTGCTTGTTTGCCATAATTCATGTTGCTTTTGCTCTGACAGTTCTGGTACATGCCCAGGACCAATTAGGTTTGCTACTCTCAACCACTTTTAGTTCCTTCAACTAGTTTGTCCAAGAGGATTAAAAACGTGTTTTTCTTTTTCAGGTTTCATTAGCATAGATTGTGGGCTACCAGAAGGTTCAGGCTACAAAGATGACACAACTGGCATTGATTATGTTTCAGATGCAAAATTCATAGACACTGGCATAAGTAAGGACATATCACCGGAATTCAATACCAGTACCCTTGAAAAGCAGTACTGGAACGTTCAAAGCTTCCCCAGTGGGAGGAAAAACTGTTACACCCTAAATCCAGAACAGGGCAGAGGTAATAACTATCTGATTCGAGCACGCTTCTTGTATGGAAACTATGACAAAGAAAGGCTAGTACCAGAATTTGACTTGTATCTTGGAGTTCATTTCTGGATATCAGTGACACCAGAAGATGCATCTACTCCCTTCACAACGGAAATGATACATGTTCCCTCATCAGATAAAATAGATGTCTGTCTGGTAAATACAGACTTAGGGACACCTTTTATATCTGTGTTAGAGCTCAGGCTTCTGAACAATGATACTTATAAGACAGAGCCTGGATCATCACTGAAACTCCATGCACGGGTAAACTGTGACTTAGCCACTAAACCAACCTTCAGGTGAGATACTTCTGTATCATTTTTTTGTTAAATAAAAATAGATCACATTCCAATATCCTTTGAACAATTATCTCACTGAACAGGTTCCCCGATGATCTTTATGATCGCATCTGGTCACCTTTAAATTCCTCTGAAGACTTGGCTGCTGTGGGTACATTCAAACGGCAACCATATCAACTGGGATATACCCTCGATCAGCAGTTGGTACCATTAAGGACAGTTCAAACAATCGACTCCGAAGATCCTGCAGTTTACCAAACACCATCAGTTGTCATGCAGACTGGGGTCGCACCGCAAAACAGCAGCCACTACCTCGTAATTCGTTGGCTTCGTGATGATCCTACCTCCCAATTTCATGCCTACCTTCACTTTGCTGAGATTATGCGAGAAGATCAGTCTAGAGAATTCAATGTCTACGTAAACATGGACATTCCTGATGGACCGGTTGTTCCTGTGGACGGACCAGTTATCCTGGCATACTTGCGTACAAAAACGATTAGCATACCAGCTTTAAAAGGTAGATGGTTGGATGTTTTGATGAATAAGACAGAAAATTCAACTCTTCCACCATTGATTAATGCCTTCGAGTTATACCTGGTAAAAGCACTCTTACAATCACCCACAAATCAAGAAGACGGTAAGTCCATATACTATAATTGGCTTTTTATGAACACAGCACTGCACATTTTTTTTGTTTTTTGCCAGGTTCCTTAGTCACGTTGCAGTTATTTTCTCTAAACTCTTCATCGTTTTCTATCATTTATAATTGATAAAATATTAGTCAATGCTATCACGAACATCAAGTCAGTGTATCAAGTGAAGAAAATCTGGCATGGAGATCCATGTTTGCCCAGACTATACATGTGGGAAGGTCTTAATTGCAGCTATCATGATAACGATCCCCCAAGGATCATATCCTTGTAAGTTCATACATTTAAAGAGCATATCAAGTTCTCATCTAGTTTCAACTTTTTCGAGTTCTAAACACTAAACAATAAGCAGGAACCTCTCCTCAAGTGGATTGACCGGGGAAGTTTCTTCTCACATCGCCAGTCTCAAAATGTTGGAAATATTGTGAGTCATCTCAATCCCCCATGTACTACAAAATATCAAAATTGTTGTCCTCTAGCTATGATAGTTAACAAAACCGTTTTCTCATTCCAGGGACTTATCAAACAATAGTTTGAATGGGCCAGTGCCGGACTTTCTATCTCAATTGCCATTCTTGAGAATTATGTGAGTTACTAAGTTCTTGATACTACTGATTCTTAGTTAAATTGTTGTTAAGGATACTGAGAACGGCACTTCCTTTTCCTTCACAGAAACTTGGAAAAGAATGAGCTTTCAGGTACAGTTCCATCAGAACTAATTGAAAGATCGGACAACAAGACACTGACACTGAGGTCTCTGCTCCATAGTGTTTCTCTTTGGCAAATTGATTGTTTGTCTGTATGCCCGCATGAGATGAGCAGTTTTGATAATTACTACTGAACTGAAATAAGATAGGTAGATGCACCCGTGAAGTTGGCTAGATGGCAGAATATTGTTTTTGAGACTAGAAGTGAAAAAGAAAAAAATAACAGAAAATAATTATGATTGATTTACATAGTTCATCAGTGTCTGAAATTTCTTTTGAACCGATCCTGTTCATGCCAGACTGGGGAGAAACCCAAGCCTTTGTTCATCTGGTTCATGTAAGAAGAAGAACAAGTTCATTGTCCCAGTATTAGCATCAATCAGTGCAGTTTTCGTCCTCATAGCAGCTGTAATTGCTGTTTGGTGGAGCCTAAGAAGGAGAAAGCAAGGTAAGACTATTAGTTCAGTACTCTTAAAATCCCCTATTCAAATGCTTAGAAAATGATAATAATACAGTTGCTTCACTTGTGTATGCTATATATATCAGTTATGAATACAAGGACTGTGAACATCATATCCAGCAAGAGAGATGGAGCATTAAGATCAAGGGAGCAAGCATATACTTATGCTGAGGTCCACAATATTACCCACAACTTAGGGGAAGTTATTGGCAAGGGAGTGTTTGGAACAGTTTACCATGGTTACTCAGGTGATGCCCAGCTGGCTGTGAAGATGCTAAATCCACCATCAGTTCAAGGGGGCTATAAGCACTTCCGCTATGAGGTTGCTAGCTCATTCAACTCTTCACTCCCTAACATAGGGACATTCTTTTCCCATTCAACATCAACAAAATCTTCCTTATTCATGACTTCGCGTCTCATATGCTCATTACTGATGTAAATATTTGAAAATACAGGCAGGGCATCTCACTGGAATTCGTCATGTCAACTTGGTGTCTATTGTTGGTTATTGCGATGAGGACTCAAAATTTGCACTCATCTATGAGTATGTCTCTAACGGAAGTTTAGAAATGCATTTGTCAGGTACTACTTAGCCCAACTGAATTTTTTTTTTTTTTATTGCACCCAATGCTCTTAAGTGACAAAGACCTTGCCTGTCATTACTATAGGTCAATTGTGTAGGCACACCCATAGACATATAAAATCAGGATTCTTTCCATTGAAAGCAGAACAAGCAAGCAACTATAATGATTATATTCTATTTGTCCAGATAGGAATGCACCTCTCCTGAGTTGGCAAGAAAGGCTTCAAATAGCAATAGATGCAGCAAAAGGTCAGCAAGCATGAGCTTTGCTTTCATCCCTTTTCATTTTCTTTTTCCAGTAATATGAAGTACTATAAACTTACATATAACGAGAATTCCAGGACTGAGCTACCTGCATAATGGTAGTAAGCCATCAATTATCCATGGTTACTTGAAGTCTTCCAATATCTTGTTGAACGAGAACTTCCAGGCCAAACTATCTGATTATGGACTGTCTGGAGTTTTACCCATTGAAATTGGCATGCATGAAGGGTATCTTGATCCTGAGTAAGCACTATTTCCCACATTAAATACTCGGGCAAACCCTCAGAACATATTACTTTAATTTTATGGATTGAAAAATCTTAAGCTTTGATACATACCATCTACTGAGTTACTTGCCTTGGACTGCAGGTACAGTACCACAACCAGGCTGAATGTAAAGAGTGATGTGTTTAGCTTTGGCGTTGTCCTGTTGGAGATAATCACAAGCAGGCCTGCACTTGCCAGACACCCTGAGAGGACTCTTGTGGTTCACTGGGTCAGTTTCATGCTTGAGAAAGGGGATATTAACAGCATTGTTGATCCAAGATTACGCAGGGATTTCGACCCTAACTCTATGGCCAAAGCTGTGGAAGTAGCAATAGCCTGTGTGTCTCCAGTTTCCATCAAAAGACCAACCATTAGTCATGTAATGGTGGAGTTAAAGCAGTGTTTGGCAATGGAGACGGCTAGGCGAACTGGGAGCCATGACATATCAACAACAATCGATTCCATTGAGCTGACTCCGAGATAGTGAATCAGTCTGCTTCAACCCCCTTTGTTGGTCCAATTAAATCTTGTTTGTATTTGAAGAATTTTCTATATGAATTTCCTGGGAATTGTGCTCTGTCACTGTTGGTTTGTGAATAGTGATGTCGCATGTGGGTTAATTGGGCTGATGAATGCTTCAGGTTATTATGTGAGCCTCCTTTGAGGCCATGCTGAGCCCCAGGAACCCAACAGAGTAAACTGGGCCTCGGAAGGGGAGTCATTTATCCACTTTCTATGTTTTGGAGATTTGGGTTTCAATTTGTGTGGATGCAGGTTTTGTAATCGCGGAGTTAGTTTTTAAAAAAAAATGTTTGGTCAATCTTTTTTATCTTAGATTTTATTTTTTAAAAAAAATGCATCCTAAAGAGTGCCTCAATTTGAATAAGATAAAGTTCGCAATTATTGGCAATGATCTGTTGATATTTTGATTATTTCATCAATGTTTGAATAAAAATAAATTAGAAAAAATAGTATGGATGAACATCACAACACCGGTGCCATCCAAGTAAAATAAGTTGTTAAGAGGGATGCATTCATGTAACAAAACAATGTCTGAGAAAAGAGCCTAAATTCAGACCTACTTAGCTATTATTCTTAGAAACCTAATATTAGAAACAAAATCAAAATTAATATAACATAAGAAAACGCGCGACACGCACAAAAAAAAAAATCGTGACTTACACCCAATAACAAATTCAGATCAAAATTAATTAATAATCAAACCGCAAGTTGATGATAGCTTCATGCTAAAAGTCACAATGCATCAATTAATTCATCAACAGTGGGTATCGTAAATATGCAAGTTGATGATAGCTTAGGTGTCCTTATGATTTTGAAGTCCACATTTTCTACATAATGAATGAAGGCAAGAGGGTTCCTTGAGGACCTACAATATCTATAAGATTATCCCTATTTTGGCCAATTGTGATATGGCATCTATTCATTTTGCAGAGTCAAGAAAATGACATCTTCTTTCATTGATCCACGTTAGTCATCTCCAAGAATATAGCTGTCACACCAATACAGACAATCAACGCCACAACTGTTTGATCAAAGTCAAATTGCAAGGACATTAGTTTCTTCATTCGTTTTCTTCTCTTTTGGGCAATGAGAGACTTCCTTCTGCTTGCACAAATTTGTTATCTTGAGACATTTTCAAGCATGAAGGCAAGAGAAAGAGATAGAGATCTGGGTTTGCTTTTGCAACCGGAATGTCTAAAATTAGAATATGGTTTGCTGACACTAAATACAAGAAACCCAAATATCAAAATCTGTGCAACACCCACATCGAATCACCATCAGCACTATATACCTTCGTCATGAACTATATCATTAGTTGGATGAATCTTGGGATTTGAAAGCTTGACAAGGAGAGGAGGCATGCATTTTTAAAGAATACCCAGCAGAAAAGAAGCATGGACATGTGATGAGCAATGAGATTGGGGTGAGTTTCAAGGGCACGCTTTGGGTTGAATCAAGGAGACACGACAACTGACTGACCCTCACTAATCTTTAAGAGAATGTCTCTTGCATTGGTTAGCTAACAAAGTACATTTTAGAAAAGAAAAAAAAGGAAACCACCATAAAAGATCCCCAAGAAAAGCGAGCTTTCAAGTACACGCAAATGCAATAATAGAGAAACTATTAAAGAAACTTATTAAAGTGATAATCACTTTCTAGCCCTTGATCTTAATCATAGGTGCTATGATTGCAAAACCTTTTCTAATGAAAAAGGTCTGCATAACATAAGCATCGCTATTTCCACCATTGTTTCTTTACTTTCTTAAGTAATCATCGGTCTCTTGATTAAACAAGGGAATACAGTGGAGAAGGCAGGAAGCATGATAGTGGAAATAGAACTGACGCCAAAAGTTTCCCTTCAGCTCTTGTATGGTGGTAGGTGTCATGATGAGCCTAATTAGGAGGTTATAATTAGTAGGTTTTCTAAACTCTGGATCGCAGGCGATGTGATGATTAAGACTGCGATATGATCTCTGATTAATACTTGTTTTCTGAACTAGAAAAAGGGTATCTGCATGTTAAGTATCTGATTGTGGGAAAAGGGTGCTGTTGTTTATCGGTCAAGTCTCCGAATGGCGGATATGATTAGGGTTTTGCAGTGGGAAATGGGTTTGCATGGCAAAAGAGTGATTGAATGGAACTGAAGAGAAAGCAAGACTTGTAGCTGGGCAATTTGCTGAGTCAAGCTTGTGGCCTAGGTTTTCTAGTGCTTTGACTTGTGACCTAAGGAACCTAAGATAGTTTGCAGCCTCATCAAGCATTGATGCAGTGTCCATCTTGCTCCCACCGGGTACCAGCCTCTGCAAAACCCTAATTCTCTCACTTATCCTCTCCCTCCTTTGCCTTGCGGCCACGGTTTGTGGATCAGTTGATATCCTAACGTTCTTCCTCTTGGGCTTCTCCACCATCTCCAAGCCAAAATTCACTGGTCTAAAAGCTGCTGCTCGATAAATTATCTCTTTCATTTGTGCAATGGCCTCGGGATCAGGCTCCTCTACGGAAGAAGATGCCGATGAGCTTGGCTGTTGAAAACTGATGTTTGATGAGCCTGTGGTTCGCTTCTCTGCTCTGGGTTTTTTCGATTTCGGTGGATTCTCTGAGATGAGCCTAAAACCAGATTCTGTAGTTGAAGAATCGTTTTGAAGAAGATTGAAGTAAGCAGAGTTTGCACCAAGTTTGGACTCATCTTGGTCAGTACTGCTTCTTTTCATAGAATTAGGCTTGGTTTCTACAAACTTGACGTTGTTAATGTGTTGAGCCGAGGAGCTTTGAGAGACTGTTTCGTCGATATCTTTGTTTCTTGTACCAGAGACCTTATTGTTCTCAGATTCTCCAGATGACACTGCACTGTTAGCACCAAAGCTCCATAAGTTTCTACAATCAGACATAATCATGGATATCCCATCATCTTCCATTGATGTGTCTGTGTTGCTGTTGGTCCCGGAGAGCAAGCAATCAAGTGACTCAAGCGAGCCAGTAGTTGTTGAAATACCTGCAGCCTTGCCATTAATGACCTGTGACTGTTGAACCATGACAAAATCAGCCAATATACTGCTCAACAGGGTGGTATTCATCAACGCGGAAGAACATATTTCTTGACTTAACCCATCTCCCCAACTTGGATTTACTCCCGATGATTTTGCAATTACAAAGCTATCTTGCTCAAACCTGGAAGCTTCTTGGCACTGCAACACGTTCATGTCTGAGACAACGTTGACTGTATCCCATAATGGAGCTAGTGGTTGTTGAACTGTTTCACTTACTCTTGCAGACCTTGAACTGAGACATGGATCAGTTTGCGCCTTTTCAAGGTCTTGAATTGGGGTGAAGACATCGTGTGTAAGATCCACCTTGCCACCGTAGATGCAGGGGCTTGAGTTTGACATCATGAAGCTTTCTTCAAAATCATGTCGCGGATTGGTCCATAAGGATGATGTGTTGGCGAAAACTTGTGAACCATCCCAGCCTAGGCCCTCCATTGATGAGAGCTTCGACCCTACGCAGAAGGCATCAAAGAAAGAAACAATATTGTTGAACTTGACAGTGTTGTGAAACCAAGTAAATCTGACAATAAGACTACGAAGAAGAGCTGATTGCTATAATGATTTGAAAGGAAGCTTGAGCAAGAGGGAATACCAAACCCAGATCCAGCAGCTAGCCACCCAATGGTACAGGAGTCAAGTAGATATATAACAGAAGCAAAGTTCTCTGTGCAATATTCTCCTTGGTACTGGCAATATTAATTAACCGCCCTAACTAGCTATTTTAATTCTCTGTCACGAAAACTGGCATGATGAAGAACAGAAGAAACAGTTGCTAACGTCAGTCTGGGGGAGCTAAAGTTGTAGCAGGACGAAAGTGAAAGAGATAATCTCAAAGAAACTGAGAGACGGTACCACACAAGAATCCATGCCATGAAAGATGAACATGAAGACTACCCAATAAAGCACCAAAGAAGAAACAACAAGTAACAAAGCCGGTTCCTCGAAAGCTAAAGGAGAGACACACATGTACAGAGAGATACAGAGAGAGAGAGAGAGAGAGAGAGAGAGGTGTTTATACCTTCAGCTGCCATGGATGACCAATACAGGTACATTGTGTTAGCTAGGCTTGATAAAACACATGCTTATATAGATAGGAAGAAGCAAAGGTTGCAATTTTATTATATCCATATTATATATATAATAGTTGAAGGAGTACTTTGAACATGTAAAGATTAGCAGAAAGAGAAGGTGAATAAAATATAGATAAAGGGGGATGAGTAAAGGAGGGTGTGTAATGGGGGGTTGAAAAAGATAAGGCTTTTTGGTCAGTTTGGTGGGGGTGTAAGAGTATATTGCCGCGGATGGGGAGCATGAGATTTCAGAGAAGCTTTTTTTTTTTTTTGAAACCTAACTAATTGAATTAATTATTAAATTATTATTATTTGTTTAGTTTTGGTGGGGAAAGGTCCTGACCCCCCTTTTGGTTGCTCCTCCTATTCCATGCGCACTGTAAAGTTGGCAACAGTACTGCACTGCAAGTGATGAGCATCTTTTGGCAGCAGCACTCTCCTCTTTCTTAAACCTTTCCATTAATCATAGTTTTAATCATCATCAATACTTAATCTTGATTTTACTTTATATATGGCAGATTAGCTGCCTAGAATACTCCCTAAATCCTAAAATCATTGATTGACACACATTCCCTAAGTAATTAATTTGACAGTCTTTTCTTGGAGATATAATTAAGACGCTAGCTAGTAATAGTATTGCTGAATTGTAGCAATTTCTTAGGATCGCCAATTTGAACATGGAACTATAGTGAAGGTTAGAGCCTGAGAGATGTAGGCAGGCAACCCAATAGAGTCAGAAGAGAAGAAGACAACACAGGCAAGTTGATAATAAGGCTGAGTACTTATATTTCTCTAACATTTTTGAATCTTCCATTTGCAAAATTTATTACTCCCCCACGGAATTCAGCCCGAACAATTAACAGAGAGTAAAAATAGGAGATTGTCTCTTGGAATATTAGCTATAGGTTTTCCATTTACTTGAGTGTATTAAATATAGATAAGTTGTCCCAATTGCAAGAGAGAGAGACAGAGAGATGACTTGTGAGGCGTAGCGCACCCACGTGCGCCCCATGATTACAGCTCAGTGAAATGGGTTGCCCTGGTATTTTCAGTGCCTTCCTTTTAACATCTGTCAATTTATCTCATGTGTAATAACGGTAGAAGTGCTTATTTAATTTTTATTAAGTTTTTAAAAAATAATAATGCATAATAATTTAATAATTTAATAATTAATATTTTTTATTTTTTTATCATCATTATAAATTTTTAAAAATATCTTTTAAATTATGCATCAAAGACTTCAACAGGAACTCAAAAACCTCAACTGCATACAACCAAAACACACGCAAATTAAGCTTAATAATCAACGTTATATGGTCATAGCAGTATTTGTATTTCTCTAAGAAATACAACATTAACATCTAATGATGCTTTTCTTTTCTTTTCTTTTCTTTTCTTTTCTTTTTTTTTTTTAACTTGGACCTTTTAACAACGAGAAAGACTAATATTAACCGATGAGTAAGAAACAATTGGGCACTCGGTAAATACTCATTTGATCTGGACCGTTGATTAATTGGAGCTTTAGGAATTTCAAAAAAAATTGACTGAAGCCCTCTCTTGTCCCGTAACAATGTGGTCCGTCACCCCTTACCCCCTTACGGAGCGTGAAAGTCTCGATTAATGCCCTCCCGCGCTATATCTGTTTGACCGTTTTTTCGTGAGCTGTGTCGGCTTGAATGACGTGTCTCTCGGCTCCGCTTGACTCGGATGGTCCCCACTCCCCGCCAGACCTCTCTCTCCTTCTATTATCACGTGCCCACACGTGAACATGACTCTCTGATCCGGCGTGGCTGCCCCTTATTGGAGAAGGAACTGACGGGATAGTCGTCGCCCACATGGGAAATCCAGACAGTGTAGAGCTGTAATCTGGGACCATCGGATGGTCTTAACTTTGATTCTCGCTCAATAATTTTATATTATCCTCCAGGTGTTTAATTAGGGGCTACATCATTCTTGATGCTGATGCGCTGTTCCGGACTTCAATTTCTCTATTTTTCTTTTTCTAATTTGAATTTTATTTTCTGTTTCACCCGGAGAGAGGTAACCCCCCCCCCTCCCATTAAATCAAGTCCAAGCAAATTAAGGACTTCAAATAGGGGATGTATCTTTTTAAATGATCATTTTTTTTTTGAATTTTTTTCTATGAAATGTTAATCTTGAGCTGATGACACAAATTTAGTACTTAAGCCTTGGAATCCAATGTGGCTCATGGCGAAGTCGATCCTTCAATCTTCAGGATTTAATTTATTACATAAAATGAACTGTGGAGAGAGAGAGAGAGAGAGAGAGGGAGAGAGACTCCGGCATGTCGCAAGATAAGGGAATGATGGCGACTGGCAACACCGTGGGACTGGGAGGGGAATTAACAGCGATAGGGACTTCGTCTCCCAAGGGATTGATCTTCAACTAATTGGTAGGTTTCGTTTTTATCCTCTATGTGTCAATACATGCATGCATATGCATAGTGACGTATAGTATATAGGAGAAGACCTTTTCACATTCCATGCATGGCGTTTAGGGGCCCTTATCTGTTTGGCGATGGAGGAATATCACTTTCTCCACATTTTCTAGAACGAGTGGTGGTATAATCCTAGAACTCACAAGCTGGATGTTCAGGCTCTCGATGCTGACCCCCACGTGGATATGCACACCCAGGAGGCCCCTTATGACCACATAGGATATGTCCTATCTTTTGTTGCTTGATAACACCTTTGCAATAATTACTCCTGACTCAGAAGCCACCCCAAAAAAAAAAAAACTTTTAAGAAAATAATAAACACGTTCAGACAGGCATTGTAACATAATTGGCAGTCAAGTTAACCATTCCCTTCGGGCTTTTGCTCTTTTGGTCAGGATCCTTTGCCTGGCTTGTCTGATATGTTAAGTTGCTGGGGAACCCAAATGAACAGGCCAATCTTACCAACCCTTTGGGTAGTTTCCTTTGCGTGTTTGTTAATACATTAGCTAGCATATCACTCACTGATATCAGTTCCTGGAAAACCCAGATAAACAGGCCAGGCTTATTTATCTGCCAGCTCTAAGAAAAACAATTCTGCCCGTAGAAGGCACTTTCGAGGACCTTGTTCTGGTTGACTACTGATGTTTTGTTTCACTTGCCACAGGGCCATCTTTATATATATATATACTGCCAAAATCAGCCACCAATCCCCGACTAATCTCCCGCTTATAGCCAATTCACAACCATCTTGTCCGATTGAGAGAGAGAGATATCATGCTCAACTAAATCACATGTATCATTGCAATCGATATTGATTTCTGTCAGTTAAAACAGCTAGCTAGCGACAACTATATATGTTAGAACGACAACTATATACACATACAAATAAGGCATATATATTTGTCATCAATCGATCTATGCACGTCAAGATCACTTGCACTTAATTTGATCAGCCAGCACAGCAAGCAGAGAGAAAAGTTTACTTCATGAATAGCACAAGGCCCTCCCTCTTAAGATAGCTTCAGCTTTTCTCACTTGCCTGACCGGTCCTATCACAAAAACCTGCACATATGTGAAATGGAAGGATGAGCAGATGAACACGTTAATTTCTGGAATAATCAGACGGGTGTCATGAACTCACTTTATTGTGAGGTCCTCTCTGGCCTCCGATCAAAATTTCAGCACTGCAATATCCAAGGCCATGCACTTAACCCGGAAGGAATGATACTTTGGAAAGAGATGAGAGAGAGAGATAAAGAGAGTGGTACTTACTGGCATGATTCTTTTATGGACATTATACATACACCCTTTCGGCCAATCACCCGTCCCATTCTTCCCGGAGGTACATCCACCACCGATAGAACCTCCTCCTCTGGCCTATCTTCTTCTCCAGTTAGGTTTTCTATGAAAACCAAATAAATTAACCTTCTCATCATAATCAGTTTGTCAAACAGAGTCATACTTTTCCACGACAAGGTACATGAGCACATGAAAATACCAGGAAGGGAAGCAGCAGGTGGCCAATCAGCATATCCGTTATTAGTCACACAAAAACAACGACAATGAAGAGCACCACGAACGTTGAGCTTCCATGTCGATTCTTGGTTCAAACTTTGCATCATTTTATCGTATATGTAAGGAAGAAATCTCACATCATCTGAAGCAGTTCGAACCATCAGTTCCGACCAAGGTCGGCGCATCCAAAACTCCGGATCCTGGAGAATAAAGGTTACAATGAAAATAGCAAAAACACAAATTAATAAACAACATATATATATATATATATATATATAAGATTAAAAAATAATAACATGAAATACTAAAGTGATCTCATCATATATTGTAAAATTGAAACTATACTGATTTTTGAAACTTTTATTGAAGATATATTTAAAAGAAAAATACTAAAACATATATGAGATTAACCAAGATACCATAATTAACAAACCTCCTGCAAAAGGTCACGAATTTTTTGCTTCTCTGAGTATGCTACACCTACATTAATTTCAAATTAAATTAAGTTAACAACTTTAAACTCATACACATCAAGTAAAAAGAATCATTTACATATATAAAATCAGCTGTATAGAAGGTATAATTCCTTTTGGATCCTTGCATTTGTTTTTCAATTAAAATAAAATTGAATAGAATATATATAGTCAAAAAGAAAATGTTATATGCCCAATATTAATACCACAGTAACGCGGATCAGCAAGGAGGCTAACGAAAGAAATGTAGTCGTTTGGAGCTCTTGGATGTCCTTGTTGTTCTTCTATTAATGCATATGCTATCTGCACAAATCATGAAATATTAAGAATGTAATATGTTAAAAGATTTAACATATGCCCATACAAATATTGAGCTGATCAGCATGAGAATGCTTCCTATGTAATAAATAATGTTTAATTAGCAAAGAACAATAACAATTTGGCTTTGATAAATCATCAAGTTGATGATAACTTGTATACTAGAATTATCTCTATTTACTTCAAAAGCAGGCACCAGCGGGCTATATATCCATGATAAAAAAAGAGAAAAAAACCATTCTTATTTAATTTTGAACAAATTTTCCAAAAGTAGAAGGAGTGTTGAAACACTCACTTGGGTATCCATAACATTTTGCAACTTGATGCCAAACTGAAAATACAATGCCTGCACAATAAGATTAATGGCAAAAAAACTCTGTTGAGTTGATGAAGTAAGAAACAAATATTAGTTTACCAAAATTTCAGAGAGTTAATCAAGTCTTTTCTGATACCTCACTATCCCTTTTACAGTCATGAATAACTTTGGTGATGTGGCTAGATTCAAGAGCAGGTTTGCAAGCTCTCATTAGTGTTTCACCTCCCACGAAGGCATCAACCAAATAGATACCATCGGGAAAAGCAAGCTGCAGGAATTTAAGAAGGTTTTCATGTCGATGACATCTCATACTCAACCAGATCTGTGTTTCTAAAGAATTGTCTATTTAGCAAATAATGGTAAGATTGAAGTTTTAGCATCTTTACTGTTTGTTGCGTAAGAACAAATGATACCTGCATGATACAAAGTGCTCCATTTCGAGAGAGGTTAACACCCTCGCAATCAAATCCGATCACCAACCTGCGCTGAGGAGTCGGAAAGAGAAAGTCTTGTGGAAGTTGAGACGGATGAGTGACTATACGGATTGGTACTGGCCATAAAACAAATGGATGACTGTGGTGGTATTGTGATGAGCCTGTTAATTTAATAAACATGTACACAAGTTAGAAAACATATATAACATGAGGATGCGAAAAGATCGCAAGAAAGAGAGCAAACCAGCTGGTTATAGTAGCATAAGCTAGGGAAAGTCAGAGAGAGGACTTCAAATTTATATGACTCAAGAAGCTACATTTTTACTTGAGACATGACTATCCGTTCATATATATATATATAGTATTATTCACAAAGTCACCAAAAGGTGTTGTTCATGTAGAAAACAAGTTAGAGATGAACATATATAGAAAACCTATAAATTTCTCAAGGCTATTAATTAAAGAAAACAAGCAATTGAACCAAAAATTTTCCAAAATGGACGATCATATTAATCACATTGGATGAAAAAAAAAATTGAACATAAGAAATCTATAAAACAAAAAGCAAAATCCATAAGGAAACAAGTAATTGAAATTTTGAAAGGTCAATACCCAAATTACAAAGACAAATCCGACTAAAATGGTGGTGACAAGTAGATTGGTAAATTCAGTTCTTAAAAGTTGTCACCAAACCCCCATAACCACAAGAAAAATTCGTATGCCAAACAACTAGTTATAAAGTCCCCAAAACTCAATTGTACAAATCAAGATATCCAATCCCCCCTCCCCACAGAAAAAAAAGAAAAAAACTACTGTAACGCATGAGCAAATATACTCGGAGCACCATCAACAAAAAACCAGGGGATGTAAAAAATACAACAAGAGTGAGAAAAGATCACCACCTGAATCACATGGCAGAGGAATGAAAGTTAGTCGAGATACCATGGATCACTGTGATCAGCAGAAGAAAATCGGTGCCTACAACAAAATTGGACCCTCTCAAAATTGACAACATTAACATAGTCGAATGTGCACCACATAGTCATACATATAGGACTAGATCTTTAAATTTTTAGAATTAGAGAAGTTACGATAAGGAGGTCGTGGTTCTCTCTGGACTCGGGGTATACTCCTAGCTAGCTCGTTCCTCGTGCTACTTCGGACTTCCTTCGCTTTTGTGATGTGTGCTATTTCCCAGTTGTATGTCAAGAAATATTTTTTGGGGGGCACATTCATGAGAACCATACATGACTATATATCATCAATTATATATTACTTCCATGTCGGTTCCACATGAGGTGTAACGTATTAGTATTTGACGTTTCATTCCACATATGGTTAAAAATTAATCTCACCTAATACCAAATTTGCAAGTCAAATTTCATTATTAACATCTGTCCTTTAATGTTTTCCTTTACCTTTACTTATTGTTTTCCCCTTTATTGTTTTTGTCTACTTTTGCCGATTATTTTTCTGGCACAAATTTAGTTTTTCTGTGTATTCCTATTTATTTTTCATTATAAGTCTTTCGATATTTAAAATTTGGGTTATGCAGTAGCCTTGACCATAATCATATGTTATAATTGTATTGCTTATTGCCAAATTGCCTTAAATATGATTAAGTATTGCAACTTAATCATAATGTTATAATTACTAATTGTGCATTGTTGCATATCTTGTGTCTCTCTCAGATGATTGATATTATTTAGTTTATATATTTATATCACTTAAAAATAAATAAATATTTTTAAACAAAAAAAATTTGTTAAAATTTTTTGTCTAAGAAAAATTATTTTAATTAAAATCTTTATTTTCAATGAAAATTTTTATTGGATAAACAATCATGAGAAAACATTTTTTCAATGAAATTAATTTTTCTTAGGAAATTATTTAAAATTTCAACAAAAAAAAATTCATTGGAATTGTGGAAATTTTTTTAAAAACATAATTATTTTAATCATGAAATTCCAATATAACAATTTTTTTTTTAGAATTTTTCTTAAAATTTCAACAAAATTTGAATCCATTTGAATGGTTAAATAATTATTTTCATATTTTAATTAACAAATTATAATAGTATTTTTTTTCATTAAAATAATTAATAATATAATGAAGTTTTAAATATTTTTATTTTAGAATTCCAACTATAATTTTTCATAAAAATATCATTAGAATAATCTTTAAAAAATTATAAAAATATTTTTTATGAAAAATATTGTTGAAATTTTAAAATTGAAACTAAAAATAATTTTTTATTTATTTAGTAAATATTTTTAATACAAATAAAATTATAGGGTAAAAGTTTCATAAAACTTAGTTTGTTACATATTATGAACCAAATTTCTCATGTTCAAAAACTAACAATGCAAACCTTAAAGTAACAAAAACTGAAGATACAACCCCTTATGCCTAATATTGTCAAAAACTAGCGTTAATGTCTGAGGGTATTTTCATCTATTCAATTATTTTTCCCTTTATATATATCTTAACAAAATGTTTGAGTATGAAGCTTTATCTAAGTTCGAGAGAGGAGAAGTTAAAATCTAGTTGGTAGATAGACACCAAGGAACCCAAAGATCGGGATATATAAAGTGATATATTTATTTTGGTGTTAATAACTTTTATCAATTTGGTGTATATGTATTTGCTAAATAATTTGGTTAAGCTAATAGATGATGATTGTTTAATTTGCTATTAGATAATCTTTCCAAAGACCAACCAAGTTTTTGCACATATTAGTTAATGAATTTGTTTTGCATATACCGTTTTGAAATGTGCTTGCTTGAAATGGTGAAGACATTCTGATCTTATAAAGTTTTAAATATGGCTAATTTGATGTTGTCAATAATTTTGATCAATTGATGAATAATACATTAGTTTTGATGTTAGTAATCTTTAATGTTAATAGGCTTTGATGTTAGAAAGCTTTGACATTTTGGTAAGCTTTAATTTTATCAAGTTTTAATTTTTTGAAGCTTCCATGCATGCATGATATGGTAGCAACTGTTAGTAAATATGAATTTTATGAAATTTTTTTACATATTAGTGTAATTTTATTTCAAAGTTTGTGAGTACTTTTGATGGTATGGTGCTCCGATTTGTAATTGTGAAAAGTAGATGTTACCAAAACTATTATGTCAAGTATGAAAACTACATGATAAAGTTGCATTGTATAAGAGGCTTGTTATAATTTCTAGGATTACCTTTATCACTTGTATCGCCTTGATTATATATTCATTAAATGAAGCAAATAAGATAAATGGTATAAAAACATGAGTTATATTGTTTTGAATCATGGTTAACTAATGTAGTTGATTTTGTTTTTCGCTTATATCATTGTAACTGGTAGATCATGTTTTTTGTTAAAATTATTATAGTTAAAACTATGCAATGGATCACGTGTTGATTCACTATTTTGATAATGCGTAATGTTCATTGTGGTTTTGTTCAATGTTAAAGTATTATATTTATGATTAATAATTTTGATTAAATAATTTTAATAAATATTTTTATATAAAATAGTAACTTATTCACATGATTAACAATTTTTTGAATTAATAACTTTGATCAATAATTTTATACAAAAAAACTTTCAAAATGATCAAAACCAATAAATTAACACATTCTCATCAAACTGAGTCTGACGGAACCATTTATATTAAATATCTAAAATGATTTCATTTATTCAATAAATTGCATATTGCTAAATTGTTATCATTATTCATTGATATTAAAAAGGATAATATACCATCTACAGATAACAAACTACTAACGTTTGCTTGTTTACATCAATCACTTGTACAAACAACTTGTTCACATGACTAATTAAGTTAATGATATAAATATATTACAACCAAATTGTTCATATATGCAAATTAGTACTAAGAGAATAAAATTATTATCAAAGTTAGTTCTTTTAGCAGGTCTGACTCTTTTTGTGACAATTGTATTCACTTTAACATCTTGAAATGTTAGTCTGATAGAGGGGGATTGCACTATTGGTTGTTGATGTTATGCTGGATGTTGGAACTACATTGCTTGAAATTGAAACTATCTTATTAGTTGTAGATCTTACATTTGTCATTGGTTGGGCTGGTAGTTTATTTATTAATTTGAAAATAGATCTCATTGAAGGTCAAGGTTATTGTCTAGGTTGTAAATAGTAAGAACACAAGAATTGATGTTAGAATAGTGCTCTGTGTATAGTGGTTTAAGTTGACATTGTGAAAAAAGAAGTGTATGGCTAGATAACTAATGGAGTGAGTGCTATACAATTGGTGGAGTAGGTGACATTGCAATTTGAGAGGGCTATGCAAGCTTTGTGAACAATAGCTTATAAATGTTAATGTTTAGACATGCCAATATACATCATAATAAAGTTAAAATTTACATACTAATGTTTGTTATAATTTTTGGGTTATTATACCATGTGACAATAAAACTTCTTGAGATAAATGCTAATGTTAATGGCATTTGATCTTATAAAGTGAAAGTAATATGAGAAGTAAACAATATGATATAGTATAGAATAGGAAGAACAAACCAATGCACCTGCCAGTGGATGGAATAATTGAGTAAGTTTGAGTCAACGCAACAAAATACATATTAGCAACAACTAAGTAAAAATTGTTTACATTACATTTGGTATCTTAAAACTTCTTTTACCCATAAACACCTCTTCAATACAACTTTTAGACTCTCTTCTGTAAGATTATTGGTTTAAATAAAGATAGTCTTAATTATAATGATAATAATTCTAACTTAAAATGTTTATACATATCTATTTCACTTGAGGCTTCAAGTTTGGGCTATTATAGGAACTAATCAAATATGAGACATTCAATATATCTCTATTTATGGTAATTGTCACAACTTATTTTCGATTGAGGTCAAATTCTTGAAGCGATCTAAAAAGAATATATTTTGAGTTTGATTTTTTTTGAAAAGATTTTAGAAAATAAAAATAAAAAAGTTGCCACCAATCCTTTTTATGGTGTGATTGGACACTGAAATTTATTTGTTTTCACACAAATAAATAAAATAACGTTGGTCTTTCGAAATTAAAAATATAGGCTCGGGAGTCAATTTCACATGAGGAAGGATTAGCGCCCCCACGACGCCCAAAAATTGATACCTATTGATAATGATTATTTTTTGGTTTTGAAATTTATTTGATTTTTAAAATTAATTTTTAAAAATATGTTTGAAAAGAAATTTACATGATATAAAAATAAGTAAAATTTTAATATTTTAGAAAATAGAAAGATTTAACTTTTATTTTATTTTTAATTCTTGAAATCATTTTATGAGAGAAGATATAAAGAAATCGCTTTTGCTTAACCTCTAATCTTAAAACTTTTTTTTTTTTTTTGTGATAGAGAATATGAAAGTCTCACTCTTGTTCAACTCCTTTAATCGTCAAAATATTTTTTGTTGTGATTCATGTGAATTCACTGATATTTTGATACACATATATAGTCACATTATGTAGAACATATAAATAATTTTGAAGTCTAATAACCCTAACATAAGCAAATAATTAATATTTAATATTTAAATATAGGCTTTAAATTTAATTTTTATAATTTTATTAGTTAAAAATAAAAATAAATTAAGGGTCATATACACAAAATATTTTAAAGAATATAAAGATTTTTCTCTTAGATTTTTTATAAATATATTTTTACATATGAAAATCCTCTCTTGAAATCTTTTCATATTTATCATAAAAATATTAAATAAATTTTATACTAAAGAGTATAAAAATCTTTCTTGAAATTTTTTTATATTTTCTCAAAAATATTAAAATAAATATTTTAAAAATTAATTTTATATTAAAAAATATGAAAACTACTTCCTTTAAAATTTTCAAACTCCTCAAAACTTGAAACATTTATATTTCAGAATAATTTTTTTTGTTATTAGAAAATATAAAAACTTTTCTCTTGAGATTTTTTTTTGTATTTTTTAAATATTAAATACTATTTTATATTAAAATATAAAACCTCTCTTAAAATTTTTTTTATATCCTTTAAAAACTAAAAATATATTTTTTATTTATTTTTGCTTTTAAGAAAAATAATTCTTACATAAAAAATATGAAAATCTCTCTCTTAAGATTTTTTTTATACTTTTTAAAAGTTTAAAACATATATTATTATTTTTAAAATAATTTTTTTAAACAAAGTGACTTTCTTAAATGATTCTATACTCTCAAAAATTTAAAGCATTTTTCATTTTAATAATGTCAAATTAATTTCATCTTTTTTGAAAATATAGTTAAAATCGAGTAAAAAATAAAATAAAAATAAAACTTAATTTACTTAATAATTTTGTATTATAAATAATTTAAATTTATTTTTCAAAACAATCTTAATATCTTAAAGTTACTTATCTTTTTCTTTTTTTCTATTTTTATTCTTTCAAAAAAAAATTATGTATTCAACATGAAAGCATATATTAGCCCCCTAGTCACTTTTTTTTTTTTTTTTATTTTAGTTTATATATCACATCCCATCTATTTTCTACAAAATTATATTTTTTTTCATTACTTTCACACACTATCCATTTTTTACTTAACTTTTTATATATTCAACATGAAAGTATGAACAAATTATGCGTGTTTATAAATAGAGGAATATAAATACATCAATATACAAGGTAAATAAAAATACAAATGAGAATAATATAAAGATAAGTAAAATGATACATGTATGCAAGACGAATAAATATATGTATATATACACACACACACACATATGATAACAATTAAGTAAATGAATGAAAGAAAATATTCATAAAAAAAAAATGATAAAATTACAAAAAAGGTTATCTTATTCTTCAAAAGAAAGTAATATTTAAAAATTTTTCCTCCACTCTTTTTACATTACTATCTCCATCTTTTTTAACTTTCTTCAAATATTCTCCTAACTCTTAAAAGTTCTTAACATTGTCTCCTCAACATTCCCTCTCCAAATCTCTCTTGAGATCTTAGCCAAAGTGGGTATTTATAGACCTTGGCCAAGTCTCTATTTAATGCAGCGATAGGTAGCATTATAGCATTGTAAAATTGGCAGCATTGTTGCAAAATGGGTGTCTACAGTAGCAAAGGTTAACATTATCCTTCAGCATTATTTTTGGTAGTCTATCATAATAATAACATGCACACATGAAATACCAACAAGTTCTTAGCTATAGTAACTGTAGTTGTAGTCTACTAAATATATCACATATTGCTTTTCCCTCGATATCACTTGATAATTAACCCCTTAAACTAAGTCGACACCGACAAATTATATCTTATTCAAATATATCCTTTTCATCAAGTATTTTTTAATTTATGATAAAAGTTGTAAAATAGGTTTGTCACTAGTCTTAACTATTAAATCGTTAAAAGTTTCAGAAAGATTTGTGATAAGTATATCGAATGTGGGTTTGGCTAAAACTATATGTCATGCTTTAGGGGAAATTTACATAGCTAATCATATGCCTTAACATTAAAACCTTTATTATATTCATTATATTTTGAATTCAACAAATTTAGGCTCCTTAGCGACATTGTAGAACAAGTCTTTTAATAATCTTCTTTAAAAACTTTCTAAAAATTCTCATTGATGTCTCATATAGAATTTGATGTTAACATTTGGGACTAACTCCTCAAAATTTTATACTAATTCTTTATATGAAATTAATTTTTCATATTTAACGTAATAACTTAAAAAAAAAAATCTAAACAATGTAAAATACTGATGATTTGTGTGTCTAAGTTTACCTTTTATTGTTCAGACATGAAGGTTTCACCATGTTGTCTCACAAAACTGTTGTCTACTAATAGCAGCTACAAGGACCGCGTTTAGGTATCTTTATTCTCACCATTTATAGCAACCTACAGAAGGTGATATATGTTGTCATTTGCACTAATAGCATAGTGGCCATCAATTAGTCATGTAACCTGTCTTTCGAATGACAAGCATCCATATTGATTATTAGCTTGAGACATTACAAAAAATCCTTTCTTGCAAACATTCAAGTACACGTAGATTCTCTACTAACATGAACATTACATCCCACTCTCTCGAACATCTTTGAAAAATTAGCATGGACTGTTTAGTGAGCCAGCATAAGCTTACTTTGTGACATGTAATCAATCATAAAGCCTCAACAATTAATTATCATCAATTATGTAACAAATATGAGTTTTATCTTTAGTATTAGACTCCACATTATCAAATCAATAAAACTAATTTAGAAAAAGAACATGCTAAATTAACACACAAAAATTTGATATTATCTTTTTCAATACCACTACAAAAAGTTACCTCCACAAAAAGGTTATATAAGTCCAACTATCTTTTCTTTTGATGGGCATCCCATAATCACAATGCATAAATATAATAATAAAATATAAATAAAAATTAAAAAACTAAAAAAATACAACCAAATAAAAAATAATAATTAAGCATACTACAGTAGCAGCATACTATGATATGTGTTATTCAAAACACATCTCAATGCATTAAATGTCTATTTTTAATGTAGAAATTAGTTAGAGTATCTGTTGAGAAGCAATGAGACAAAAACATTTAAAATTAAACCCTCCTCTTTTAAAGCACGAGAATAATTTCTAGGCATTAAAATGAAGCAAATGTGAGAAATTGACAAAGAACAATTACATATCAATCAAGAGTATGATACATGAAAAGAAAGGTGATGATAAAACTGATACATAGGCCTTAGGAAGTTAGGACAACATGATTTCAGAGTCCCAAAAAGAAGTCAATTCACCTGCAAAATCTACCTTGTAACTATTTTTGTCTCTTTTTTCGTAGTTTGGGATGAGTTAGTTATACCCATTTCATTATATTACTATTGACCTAACGTCTTAAGAAGTGTAAAGAAAGATAGATTAAAAAAACAAAAAGTAATAAAATCTTCAAAAGGCTCAATTGTGGATGAAGAACACAAAAGGTGAACAATAAAAAAAAACTCTGTTTTATTATTTTTTTTTGTAAAAGTAAAGATTTTTTTTTTAAAAATGTCAAATAAGGTAATATAAGATAAATTAACTAAGGACTCAATACAAGCATAAAATATGTTAGCAAATTGACTAACATCTCAAAGATGGACTAAAATTCTAAAGATTAAGTACAACAAAGCTTGAAGCTCCTCTAAGATTGAATTTGCTCACAACACTCTCTCCACTTGCACAAACTAGTAAATTGGAAAGAAAGAAGAGATGATGATTGAAAGAGCAAGATGAAATATATGATTTTTTTTTTTGGTTATAGTATATGTTATACAAATGTTTGGTGGCTTCAGCTAACTCTAGTATAGTTTTGCTTTTATTTTTGTAAGGTTTCGTATTATAAACACATGTATTTGATTATTTCTTAATTTTTTTTATAGTTATAGTAAGAATTATAACCTTGAAGTAATTAACTTGAACAGTTGAAATTTATCATGAAAAAATGAAATATAACTAGAAAAAAAAATTAAAAAATTGATATATAGCTACAAAATGGTAAGACTAATTCTATCAAATTTGACGTATAATCAATCTCCACTGAAAATTAAATGAAATGAGGAAGTCTAATGATACGAGTTCGTAGTTGAAAGAAATTAACGACTACATTGATGACATTAATAACAAAAAATACGTTAAATGCTTACAATTTAAAAAATAACGTGCTGCATAAAGATTGTAACAAAACGAGCAAACCATGTTAATAACAGAAGAGAAACTAGTAGAAAGGAATTAAAATTGCCAGTACCATTTTAGAATCGACATTTTACTCATAAATAATTATTATATATGCATAAGTATAGTATTAGTAGGAAGATACCTAAATAAATAAGAATAATATTTTTCATTTTAATTTGATCATTATCTTAGCATTACCATTAAACATGATTCGTTTCCATTCTCAAAACTATAATCCGATGTTAGTCCAGAGATGTATGCGCATGTTGTTTTCTGCTTGATTTCCACGGGTCAGTTAAATATTTGCTCATCTAGTGCCCCACTCCCAGCGTTAATCCGATATTACTTTCAGAAAAAATGAGGTTACTTTCATTAATAAATAACAATCTCTTTGGCTAAAAAACCTATGGCTTAGTTGTGATTTATCGCTAATTAAAATTTGTATATTTGGGTTCTTTAAACTCGGAGCAATGGATTCATGATTAGCTTTGTGATTTATTGAATTTTTAGCAAAACAGCAACGTGCGGTTAGAAAAAGATACACAGTAGATCCGGCACTCTAGTTGATTTTTTAATTATTTCAATGAGATTCTCTGTAAAGCCTACCCAAGGCAACTCGGCCGTGTCATCACCTGATCACGTCAGACCACGTGGCAGGATATGGTGGGGCACTGGACATGAAGCACTGCAGAGGACGTAGGGATAGTGCCGCTAGTGATTCGCTTCTATCCACTGCGGTCCCATGGATGCCCCCACCTCCCTTTCTCTTTTCATTCTTGTTTGTTCCCCAAGTTTTATTTTCTAAGATATCTTGTTATTTTAGACTTCAAGTGCAACCCCGTTGTCTACCCCAATCTTTCTTTTGCCGTAGTATCTATCTCCACTTTCCCCCCTTTCTCTCTCTCTCTCTCTCTCTACTGTTTTAACGCTTTTTGTTGTTGGTTGTGGCATTAAAATTTCATTTAAGATTCTCTTTTTTCGGTGGGTGAGGCTGATTCTGGATATTGGTCGAGTTGTACTAAATGCCGCTACTTGCATCGAGTTCTAAGATTCTTGATTTTTAGTCCAAATGTTTGATTCTATGAGGTGGGTTGCTTCTGATTACTTGTTAATTTGTCTTCTTGCTAGAAGCTTCTCATGTATTGTTGTTTGCTTGTGGTTTTCAGTAACAGGATTTATTTTTTTGAGGTTAGGTGGGTATTTTGCCTTGCTTGTCACATTCTGAGATCTTAAGGGTGACTGATTCTGCTAGTGATTTGGATGGTTGGATTCATCCTAAAAGCTTGTCTTTCTGAAGTGGGTTGATCCAAAGTGCTTGTAAAATTGTGTTTCCTTCATGACAAATTGGCATCTTGGGCGGATGAGCTTTTCAGCTTTTGTTGCTCAGTTTGCTTATGAAATGGGATTTTGTTATTGGAAATCTGGCAAAGTTAGTTTTTGAGAGTCGAATTGGAAAGACGGAGGAGGAAAAGAGGAGGATGAGAGGAGGGAAGGATGATGAAAAGGCTAGAAGTCCTTTGTTTCCTAGGCTTCATGTGAGTCATACAGAGAAAGGAGGGCCAAGAGCACCTCCAAGGAACAAAATGGCTCTCTATGAACAGCTTAGTATCCCTTCTCAAAGGTTCATTGCTGTGTCAGGATCCATGTTACCTCTCCAACCCAAATATCATAGCAGCTTTGTTCCTTCCGTATCCTCCAACCATGTGAGTGTGACCATTTACCTGGTCTTTTCAAATTATTCCGTGACCATACATTTCCCATTGCTTCCCTTGATGTTCCTTGTTTGGTATTCTGTCTGTGCATTGTGCTGTATTTGACTGTTTGTTGGAAGAGGGATTTCTACTTTTCTAATTTTGCTTGAATTCTACCGCTTACTGTAACCTAAGCCATTTGACTAATTGGTTTTAAGTTTTAAATTTATAGTTACAAGGACTAGCAATGTTATATGAGCAGCAATCAAATAATATTCTTAACAACATTTTACTTCATTCATATGGTTCTGAGTACATGTAAACCGATCTAGTCCACTGCTATATATTTGCAGGGTGGTGGCAATGAGCTTAATCTGAATACACCACTCTGGAACTCTTCTGCACCTTAGTATTTGGCTGATAAGCTTCATCTATACTTCCCCGGAGGGGTTATGTTGAAGAATGCAATAGCTAGCCATGAAGGGGCACTGATAAAAGCCATAACTTTTCAAAGTTTGAATAGCAAAGGCCCGATTCTGTTTATGTCCTAGTACAATATGATTTGATCGTGTAATTTCTCTAATCAATAACTTTTCTTTGAAGAAGCTAGGTGATGCAGATTATCTTAAAGTTGCTACCTCTACCCAATTTGGAATAGCTCCAAGTTGTTGCAGCGGTCAGCAGTACAAGGAGACTGAGAAGATTCCGCACATGCCCTTGAGCGCATCATTGCGACTTCAAACAGCTAGTGAGAGGCAGAGGAAAGGGAATGGTACCACAGATATGAAAACAAGAGAATATGCGAGGAACCAAGCAGAAGAAAATGCAAGAGTGTCTCAAAGTTGTCAGAACCCTTCGGGAAGGTCTGCTTCAATCCTATCAGCTAGAGATAATGTTTTGGGGGATGCATCTTCAAGTCCATCAACTGAAGTTGAGAGTGCTGAATTGGTAAAGCAACCGCATAGATCCTTAAACCGAGAATGTCTGGCCATACAAGACAAAATGGTCTTTAGATGTGATCTCTTGGTGGAGTCTGTAGGAGGCATAGGTGGTGAAAATGCTGCTAGGAGTGAGTCATGTATAAGGAAATCCTGTCGAGATCATAATGGAAGTCTTAACAGGCCTGAAGATGGAAGTGAATGCCATGAAGACAAGAAATATGGGTCTGTCGGAGCTGGAGTTCTTGTCAGATGTGATGATGTCTCAGATGCGTCCATGGCAGATTCTTTACCTGCACTGAATATATCACCTGATGACGTTTTAGAAGTGATAGGTGAAAAACTATTCTGGAAAGCAAGAAAAGCTATTGCCAAGTAAGTTATCCTTAGCTGCAGCTGATTGGCATCAAAATATAAGAATTCACGCCTTCTTAAGCATATATATGTATTTTGCATCCATAACCAGTTAAAGGTTCCACTTCTCACATTTGCTGACTTCATGTGCATCAGCTCACAAGTAGTATAAAATATTGGTAATATACTTTTAAGTTTGTTGCAATAAGCGACAGGGGCATTAGGAAAAAGATCATATTGATACTCACATGGAGGGGGAATTCGGAACTGCTTGCTTGGTGTATCTAGTCTTTTTAAGAGGAGGGTTTGGAAGCATTTTACCGGATTATATCCAACTGTTTTAGACTAAAGGACTGGTTATCTATAAATTTTTTAACTGCTAGAAGAAAAATTTAGAATGTTTGGAAGGCTATTGTTGAGTGCACATGCTATACTTGAGGAAGAAACTAACTTGCTTGCTTTGCTGAATCTAAACATTTTTGCTCCTTTTCCCTTATTTCTACTGTGGATAAGTATGTTGTCGAGTCCTTGTTCTGATGCGGCCTTTGCTCATATATTTGAGCGGGTTCAAATTCAATAGTTCGCATAGCAGGATTTTGGGTCAACCATGATCAGTTGGTCGAGGGAAAATCTCAAGAATGTTGTACTCTCTTCTAACCTATTTTGGGGGTTGATGTTACTTGTGCAATCATTATTTACTGCCATTTGTCACATTTTCATAATACTTTCAACATTCATGATAATTTCTACTTTTTTCTTGATTAGACATTATTTAGCATTTGAACCGGTTTTTTCGCTACTATTTTCAGTCAACAAAGAGTGTTTGCAGTTCAAGTGTTTGAGTTGCATAGAGTAATAAAGGTAAGCTGGTAATTGCTCAGTTACACTACTCTGCTTTTTCTGTGGTTGATATGTGTATAATTTCAAATTTGGGTTTCTCTGATAGTCTCCATGAAAAAAAAATCTAAATTACTTCTCGACATGGAATCAAAACAGGTGCAAAGATTGATGGCTGGATCACCACATCAGCTGCTTGAAGATCAACTTCAGATGGGCAAAACCACGTTAGGCTCTCCAGTGAAGAAGTTGCCAACTGTTGTAGAACCACAGCTGGCTCTTAAATCCACTCATTCTCAGGAGTTACATCCCAGAGCTGTATATGCAGACGAGAACACGGTGACAAAGCTTCAACTTCCTTCTGTACACGATAATACCAGCAAAGAACTTGTTGCCCACCCTTGTAATTCTGGGCCTTACTCAGGAGACGTGGCATCCATGCCCATGCCTCCCAATAGTAAACCATCTCAGTGGTGTTTTCCCCATCCTGGAAGCCAGTGGTTAGTTCCTGTGATGTCACCTTCTGAAGGCCTTGTTTATAAACCCTACCTAGGGCTGTGTCCTCCAACTGCAGGTTTTATGGCACCGGTTTATGGCAGCTATTATCCCATTAGCTTAAAACCGGATGGTTTTCCAGCTTCTCACCAGCCAGGTGTCGATCAGACCTGTTTTCCACCTTTTGGCTTCCTTCATATGAGTACGACCATTTCCAGCTCAGCAATTGAGGAGATGAGCCCATCTGCTGGAGGCCAGTCTAAGGACAATCGGTTGTTGATAGATGCTATTGAAGTTGTAGCTCATCGGAGCGAGCGCAACATGTCAAATCAGATGAGTGAAGTGATCCCATCTTATGTTAGGAAGCTTCAGATGTCAGAAGAAAGTGAGATGCAGGGAAGTAGTGCGAGTAGTCCCTCTGAGAATGCCAAAGGAGATGCACTTGCCCTGTTCCCTACCAAGCCAACAATGCAGGCATTTCATCAAAATGCTCAAAGCAGGGAGCAGCGGACTAGGGTGATTAAGGTTGTACCTCACAATTCAAGATTGGCCACTGAATCAGCAGCCCGGATTTTCCAGTCCATACAAGATGAGCGAAAACAGTATTAGTTTGTCTAATGTAATGTAGAATATGTGGTATTTTGTGTATGTAATTCTAGTTTATAGTTTAATGATGTGTATATACTTTTTGAAGATAAAAAGACAAATCTTATTGGACCCCTTTATATGAATTACAGGGTCTCTTGTATCAGTATCTGTTCTATGGGTATTTGTCTGAATAGCCAGGACCCCCAAAATAAAACTGGGTTCCAATGCGGTCCTTGTGATCTGGTTCTTATATATGTTTCTCTTCATGGGCTGGGTACCTGTTATAGCTTACAGGGCAACAAATGACAGCTTACAAAGTCTCTATGACTGTACACTATTCTTAAATCAAAATCATGGGTACAATTCATCCCTTCCAAGGGAGACTGCAATATATTTTGATACGTGTTGAACTCACTTCACCTGAGAACTAGACAAAAATAGAATATATCTTCTAGGCCATCAGCCAAGAAGCTTAATTCAGGATTCTATTTTCTATGCAACCAAAATGCTTTGCAACAATCATGATACCTGTGAACTCAAAGTAAAGGGGATCGTTCCCCTCTTCTCTGAACTATGTTAGCTTGTATATAAACTCATTCCAATTGGAACTCAGAAATACACCTAAAGTAGCAAAGCCTTCTTTAAAATCCGAAAACCTTGGATGCCACTCCTAATAGAGGGTCTAATGTACTGGGAGCAAACTTTCTTGCGAAAAGGTAGCAGACTGTAGATTGCTGATTATTGTAAAGGCATATCTGACCTTCGAACCTCTTCTTGAAAAATTCTTCTGTTATGTCATTCTTCCCAAATGTGGCTGGGTGAGCACCACCCCTAGACCAATCTGTCCATGTGAGCGTTCTATTAGCCAAGTCATGTGCAGATCGGATGCTCAGCATTGTGGGAAAGTAGTGTTCGTCCACGTAACAGGCTGGTTTGCAGAATTCTTTGAACTTGGGGTAATATGTGGTGTCCCGGACAACATCAACTGCAAGTTTCCTGTTAACTTCAAACCACTGAGACCCTTTACGCCACTGGCTAAGGGTAACCTCTGGTTCCATTTTATTGTTATAACGTCCTCTCCCATAAGGTCCAGGCTCATCATATGAACCCAAGAAGCTGTAGCGTGATCTTGATATGTAGCGATAGATAATGCTGAAGTTGTGGAGAGGAATGCATGCCTCAGACAGAAGGATAAACCATTCGTTAGAAATATCAAGCAATGCATTAGCCAGGAGTCTCCTCTCAGCATCACACATACTCATTTCTCCCCACTGCACAACCTGCAAACAATAACAATAATTTCCCATAAGAGTACAGTAGATAATTATCACCATCTATTCCCCCAAGTTGCATCCTCTAAAAGCAAAAATCACACAGAATTGCAGGGCCAACTCAGGAGTAAAAAGGTAAATGCTTCCAAGATATCAACTTAACAACAGAGATGAGATTGCTAAAAGAGAACATAAATCTCAAGGTGAATTAATGATGGCAAATAATGTCAAAGTTATAGTGCTGCATTGCACTACTTCAAGGCAATTTGTCACCATGTACATACTTAGGTGAGTAAGGGACGAGACCATTCCCATACAATTTTATCTAAAGGACAAAAAAATTGTTAGCATCAGTAAGCGTGGCATTTTGTGGTCACATTATCCAAACACTTACGAAGGAATCAATAGACTTAACACATAAATTCCACATAGAACTCAAATTTTCTTTCCCAGGCATGGGGAATAAAAAAGAAAACGTCAATTTTGAATGCAGCAACAGGAGAGCATTAAAAACATGACATCCACTTGGGATTTTCCAAGTGGTTCCTGCTCATTTGGTTCTAAGACATTCCCATATTAATAGACACTGGAAGTTCAAAAAACCTGTAGAATGGGCTGCCAATTTCGCACAGGCTAAATTTGAGATGCATTTTGCCATTTGGCGTCAAACTGTACATCCAAAGACTGTAATTCTACTTTCATGTTAAGTTCCTTCTTCCAAATATTTAAACTAAACAGAAATCATTAGAAGCCTTTGGGATCATCTTGCTGATTATGAAACAAGAAATAAGTAGAACCTCTCAAGTACCTTATACAATGTGGTTATGTTTCTTTTAGATTACTTCCAAACAGTTATAAATTACATCTGAAACAAAAAAGTGCAGATGTGAGCTTTTTAGGAACTTGAAATTAATGCTAAAATAAATGATGCTCTTTTAATGAGAAACAACTCTGTCCACAAAATAAATATATGAAAACTCGATTAATATTGCACCCAGAATACATTGAAGAACACCAGCAGCAGTATATTGGCATCCAACAACAGCTAGAGTAGGCAAAACAAATTACATAGCAGATTTTACGTCTTTTCTTTCTTCCTGACACACGACAGCTCTAGTGATGGGACTTCATAATGACTACAACATGAGGAACCATGAAGCTAGAATATACACTCATATGTCTACAATATGCAAGCCTTACAACCAATATGAATATCTAGACATAAACACAAATAAGAATGTAACATTCTCTTTTAACCTTCTTCCCAACCCCAAACCCCCCCCCCCCCCCCCCCCCCCCCCCCCCCCCCCCCCCCCCCCCCCCCCCAACCCGGCTTCTTTCTTTTAGGAGAGGTCCAAACTTACCATCAATCCCAGACCCAAGCCCTTTGCTCAACCACTTGAACCAGTAGCCAACATACCTTCCACAAAATGTTACCTGAGTTCAAATTTATATATGCCACTATTTCTTCCCAGTAACTTAGAAAATTTATTTTGCACAAATCCAATAAACTTTAAAAGGGAAAAGAAAAAGAAAACAAAAGGAAAGTTCAGTTCAATGCAATATCAAACTAGTAAACAAGGAAATATCCATTTTAACCGCTCTGACTTTCCTATTTTTCTTGTCTTTGAGTAATAACTCTTATCAAAATAAGATTCTATAGACTTCACAAAAATGTTTATGAACATTAACATTTAACATAAATCAATGGTAATAAAATGTGTTTCAACTGTTACGAGCACACAGTAAGGTTTTGATATCTGCAGAAGGAACAAAACATGAGCACACAATCACGCTAATTTATATGATAGATAAATGGATATCATCCATCTCAAAAGCGAGCATGCCAAACAATGATAGAGATTGCTTCCCATCGAAACTGATAGTTTCCTAACACCTGTAATGATGGCTTTCAGCAGAATCACATTAATCTGCAAATCGTAGATGTATGTAAAGAAATAAGTACTGCTCAAATATATAAGAATTGAAAGGTTGGCAATACCTGACTAGGGACTTGTCTCTGGTAGAACACTGATGACCTTGGGTAATCTGAGACATAGGATGGCAGTGCATGAACATAGATTGAATAAAGCCCCTCATGTCCCTTGAAGAACCTCTCCCAAAGGGGTGCCAGAGGCAACGGCCCCTTCGTCAAGAACATGAAGGCAATCTTAGGAACTCTCTTAAATGGATAACCCTTCCTTCCAGGAAAAAATGAAGCTCGCCATAGCAGCTCAGTGTCATTCATGGTATGCCAGAGTTTTGAGGGTGGCCTAATCCAACTTTCTATACTATTAGCCTCTTCAAAGCAAGGAAGTATAGTGGTCGGTGCTGCCGGGGCTATATTGTGAATTCCAAAATACCGGAACATGTGCAGACTAATGATTGAAAATCCAAGTCCCAGAGTCAGAAATAGCAAGAAAATTTGAAGAACTCTCAATGGCAAAGCCCTAGCTTGGTTTGTTCTAAAAGTAGCAGTAGAGGCAGGGTCCTTTCCCTCCTCCATTGATAGCAACCTCGGTTGCATATAATCCGTGGTTCTCTATCACACTCACTTTCTGGCTACTGAATTTTCTCTAAAATTAAATATGAAAACAGCTGTTTGGAATGGATACCTCTCCTAGTGACAGAACCAGAGCATGACATAGAATCTTATAAAGGAAAATAATGAAGTTTGGTTCCGGCCATTTGGGTGTTTTATTTTCTTCACCAATCAAATCCCATACGGTACTATTACAGTATCATAAAAGCCTGAGAACATGTCAACAAGATCAAAATCAACAGGCAGACAGAAAGGAAATCCTGCCAAATGGGTTTTTGCCTAAATAGAAAATATTGCCAAGAAAGGTAAGAATTTCTACAAATCAATACATCTTCTACCTGTTTTCTCGGAGAATATACACATAACATGTAATATGATAACGATACTGGTGATTTTGAGAGAGAAACAGGAAAAAGGGATTTTGTTACCATGTGGGATGTGCATTTGATTTTTCCTAGTTATATAAGGTTGAATCAACGAAAAAGAAACGTCTGAGGAACGAGTTGGACCGGTTCACCATTCGCTTCCATTCCTGAATTGCGCCAGCTTTTATTGGATGTTACTACAATTAATGTCGTGATAAGAGAGAGAGAGAGAGAGAGAGAGAGAGAGAGAGAGGTTTAAGTGGGATGCCGTTGTCATGAAACTTCTGGCTTTCGAAACTCCTATTGATTAGAGTTGAAACTGAACTCTCCACAAGAGAGAGAGGAAGAGAGAGGAGAGAGCGAGGTGACAAGTAGGATGAGGGAACCTAGGATTGACATGGGAAACGTCTGTTTTTGTCTTTCTTCCCCATGGTTCTTTTAATTATTTGGAGCAAGAGCTTGCTCGTACATGTGGGTGGGTTGCGTGCGTGTTGGGTAGACTGCTATGCCAAGTGTGCTGTCAGGGCTTCTCCGGAAGCTTCCGGTTCTGCTTCAAGTCTGAAACTTTGGCCCTATTGTTTCGTACCTGAACTTTGCCCAAGCCACACCTTTTCCAAGTTTACTAAAAAAGAACAAACTCTTTTCTGAGTATGACCACCATCTTTGTGTTTCTGGGAGAAACGTTCACAAAATTAAAGTTCCACCCACCATTGATTCAATAGATTATTTATTGCCGTTGTATGTTCTTCAATTATGGCTGATGGGCCATTATAAGTTGGACTTTAAGCATATAAAGGGCAAGAGGAATATGGAATGGATTCCATTTAAGCATTACCCACAAATATCTGAGGGTGGCCAATCATGCATCATCCTGCACTGTTAATGAGCCCATGATCCCAGCCGAGAGGAAGTTGAGTTGGCCATCAACTTGAACTTCATTTGCTTATCAAAACAAGGAGAAATAGGTTGGGCAAAGCTTCTCCTTGCATAATTATGATCAACATCAAGAACCTTTTTTTGCACATCTAGGGATTCATTTTATCACCATCAAGGTGAAACTTCTTCTTTGATGAATATGTCTTACAATGAGCTGGTTTAAACCAGTATTTACTAACTTTACATAAATGAGATCACAGATCAATTGTCATTACATCAATTAATTAAAAATACATTTAGTACCTACCTTCCATAATTAAAAAAAAAAAAGTGCTTCAAACAGAATAATGTCACTACAAACAACAAAGAACATGACAACTTAATCCTATAAAGACCATCCAAAATTTGGAAATAGCTTTCCATTAAACTCCCTAGCTTACACTAGCAATGCTTCCAAGAGCAAAGCTTACTTCTCTGAAGAGTTGGGTCCCCGTTTCTTCCCAAAGCCAACAACTGTAAATCAATGACATAAGTTTGATTATCATAATATCTTTCTGCCCACTATTCAATATTGAAAAACATGAAACACAATTGCTCCCTAACACCAACTCCACCCCCCCCCCCCCCCCCCCCCCCAAAAAAAAAAAAAAAAAGAAAAAACCAAAGGAGGGGGAAATAAGGAGAGCAAGGCTACAACAAGATCCGTTTAATATAGATGGAGATCCCAAGGAAATATCAAGCCATAGTGATAGACAGCTTTCTGCTCACATTAATCTGTTTACATGGATGATGCAGTCCACATAATGTTCTCTAAAGATCACATTCCAACATTGGTGGTGAAAAACCAATTCTCTTTACAATAAAGATATAGATTGATATTCACAGCCTAATTTTAAGAAATAGATTTTTATCACAGATGGCCTTTGATGGAAATAATCATAACAAGCCCTACAACTCCAATGGGCTAGGCAGGCATAAGTAAAATTGCCAATATCAGAAAACCATCCATAATAACAAACTTGTAAGTTTTCTATGGCCCCATTAACAAAATGAAAAACTATGTAGAACATATTGCATTAATGCAAGCTAGGTCCATCAATCCTCATTATAAACACGCCCCAATCAATTTTTACTAGTTGTGTTAGTCTCCCAAATAATGTAAAACAGTATTTTGCGGCAGTTTTTACATGTGAGAACACAAATCTGTAGCAGGCTCTCTTACAAGTGAGAGTCTCAATAACAAATGACATTATTTCTCAACCACTTCCATTTCCTTTTCCCATATCTCTGCAAACAAACAAAAGAGGAACTTTCTCAACCATCTCTGTTTTCTTCGTACCCTTTCCCAGACACTCTTTCCCATCCCATCTTGCTCATCTCAATTTTTTCCCTTGAGCAACAAACAGAGAATAGCATTCTTAGAACCAGATTCTCACGGTTAAAACGCACTAGGACACATCAACATAGCAAAATCCATTTTAATCATTCAAAATAAACACTGGAGGAAGCTATAAAAATATTGAATCCCTATCGAAACTCAGGTAAGCATGCATATGTGTTACCTATGGTTATCCAAAAGACAGAACAACTACCAACTAAGATTTATATAGATATGTGAGAACAGAAGTTCAATAAAAAAATACAACAGGCAATGAAGGACAAAGGAACTTACCGGCAGTAACGAAACGACGATTGTACTGCATGCGCTTGTGGGCGCGGCCTCTGGGCTTCTTCTTCTTGTCTTGTTTGGCCACTTTAGGGGTTTGGCCCCTCACCTTCCCAGCACGTGCCAGCGATCCGTGCACCTTACCTGTGCCCAATTACAGTCACCGTCACATATCCATCACAATAGCCGGATTCAAACATAAACTCCAAAAATGCTGAAGTAGGTGTAAATTCAAGAGTTACCCATGTGTAGTTGAACGCTGGTTGCTCCCTCGTCCGCACACTTCGTCTGCACAGCAGCAAAGAAAGGAAAAGAAAGCGAGGCTGCGAGGTTGATGGGGTTAGGGTTTTCGGATAGGCGATATTTATGCGGTGACTTGGTGATCCAACCGCTCAGTGCTCGGAGCGATTAACTACAAATACGGCTCTCAATTGTTTTTATTTTCAATAATGTATTTATTTTTAATTTTTAACTAATTTTACTTACTTGGTATGGGGTAAAAGATTTAAACCTTTATCTATATGTCACAGTCAAATTTAATTTTAAATTAAATATTAAATATTATAAAAAAATTAAAAATTAAAAACATTTAGATCAAAAATTTTGTAATAAAATATGATTTGAAAATTTTTATAAATATAAAAAATTATTTACATTATCATTATTTATTTTTTTAATTTTTTAGTATCAAAAATATTTTTATTATTAAATATTTAAAAAATTATAATAAATAATTTTTGAATTAAAAATTATTTAAAATTTACAGAAATAGATTTTTAAATAATTAATTAATCACATTATATTTATTACGAGTTCCATTAGAAAATAAAAAAAATGAATTAAAAGTAATAAATTAATGTAATTATTGTGATAAATAACTAAAATAATTTAAATAATATAATATGGCTAATTAATATAAATTTATATATTACTTCCTGTTCATAATTTATTCATTAACTTTTTAAAATAAAAAATGTTCATAAAGCCTTCTTCTTGCTCCAAGCTGGGGCAACAAATCCCATCCCGAAAAAATACATGGCCACAACACCAAGCCATGGGTTCAGGTGCTTAGCCACCACGCGCCCATGGTTCCTTGCACTCCGGCGAACCTCCTCTCTTGCCTCTCTCTCGTCTTCCTCTCCTCTCACTGGAGACCTGCAACAAATTCAACCCAGAACCAATAATAACAGCGATGAGGAAGATAACAACAGCAGTGCAAACAGTGACACTGGAAGGAGTAATACCAAGTCAAAGTCATTTTTCCCGAAGAGAGGTCAGAGTTTGGAGTTAGTCTGTGAGAGTTTGGCTTTCAAGGGAAGGGGCGTGTGCAAGGTGGCACACACTGGGTTTGTTGTCATGTGTGACCGTGCACTCCCTGGTGAGCGCTTCATTGGACGCGTTACCCGCAAGAAGGGGAACTATGCTGAGGTTTGGTTCTATACACTTTACTGGTTATTTAGTTGTCCGTCAAGTGGCAGATATCAAGGAAAATGGAAGAAAATGACTACAACTTGTGTGCAATGTACTTATGCTGCAGTCTAGTTATTTTTGAAATGCAGAATTTTGTATGTTTTGATTTGTCCATGAGAACACTAAGGAAAAAGGAAAAGAAAAATATTAGAAATTTGGTACATGCACTTGTGCTTGCAATTAATTGTTTGTGAAATGACAGATATGGTTGTGGTTAAAGGTTGAGGGAAAAGATGGACTAGAAGAATTGTAAATTTGAAATGTTGGGATCTTCTCATATGTTCTGTGTGGGATGTACAAATTGAATGGCTGAGCTTACTTAGGAAATATTCTTAAATATGTGTTTTATATGCTCTAGTAAGAAATGAATTGAGGTTGGATTAAAGAAGCAGCACATATTGCATGTGCAAATTTGTAAAATGTGCTGACTTATTTTGGTTTCTAGTAGTATTAAGGAGGACAACAGTCAAGGAAAGGCCAAAAAGATTCATTTCTGGTTCCCTATGCTTTTTGTATTTGTCTTAAGGAGTGAGGATACAAGCTTAAGGGTAAAGTAGCTGTACCAATTATGTTGAATCAATTTCTATTGTAGCTCTTGTGGAATTCGCAGAGTATTGGTTGGTTGCTTAGAAGTTTGAGGAAGAGTGAAAGAATGGAAAGGACTAGAAATCTGTTGTCTACGTCTTCCCTTTTGCTGGTTTTGTTTCTCTAAAATAGTTATGTTAGGTTCACATTGAGATAAGTCAATCATGGAAAGGTTGTTTTAGCTCAACTTCTATGTTTGAGAAAGGTATTGGATGTGTGACTTGTGTAATCCACTTTTATCTTTTAACTTTCTTTCTTGTGGTGATCTTTTTTCAATTTATTTTGGTGAATGTGTAGGCAATTAAGTTGAAGACGTTATCACCTCATTGGGACTTTGTAGATGCTCCTTGTGAATATGCTTCATATTGCGGTGGTTGTAAAACTCAAAATTTGTCTTACGAGGCTCAACTCAAAGCCAAGGAGCAACAAGTTCATGAACTGATGATACATGTTGGGAAGTTTTCTGATAAAGATCCAGGATTAAATGGCATCATGAAGCCTATAGTTCCTTGTGATATCCAATTTCACTACCGAAATAAGGTTAATCATTAACTTCATGAACTTGGCTTTGTTAAATTCTGATGAATGAAATGAGAATAATGGTTTTCTTTTTAGGTTTTTGAAATTGATATAATATCATATAGTGACTTGTCGAGTGAGAGATTTGCATTAGGTTGTAAAATGTATGAAAAAGAGAGTGAAGAGACAACTTTTAAAACAAAAGATAATCACCTAAATTTCTGAGTTGCAACTTCTCTCCTTTGCAGATGGAGTTCTCATTTGGTCCTCAAAGATGGTTACCTACAGAAGCCTTACAGGAGAAGCAAGATGCTGAGGAGAACTATGCACTGGGACTACATGCACCTGGCTTTTTTGACAAGGTTCTAAATGTTAACAAGTGCTTATTACAAAGTGAGCCTGCTAATATGGTATGTGATTGCACTATTAATAGCTCTGGGTTCTCGCTTGTAGATACTACGTATCGCTGGGATTTGAAATAATTTTCTGTGCCATTTATGAAGAAAGTTGGGATATCTTGTTTATACCTATCCTTTAACTTGACATTTGCGCTCTCATGTTGTCCATCAGCCAACATAGTTAGATAAATAAAAATTTCCATGACAATGGAGGCGAGGAAAAGTTGGAGAAGTGTGCTTTCCTTCAAAGAGGTGGTCATGTTTATGGCTGCACTGTGTGCTAAACATATGAACATATCTCACTTGGGGAATTTGATTAAGAAAGATTAAAATCATAAAGCAAAACAATGATGTAAGATTGTGTGAGATGATTCAACCTAGATATTAGTGGTGGGATGGGGAAGTAAGATTGGAATAGAGTGAGGAAGAGATGACGACTGATGATGCTTGTGAGGTTGGAGTTTTGGAGAGCAAGCACCATGCTTGTTCTTGTCTTTGTCTTACCTGTTTAAATGGTACTGTCTCCTTGCAAAGCTTCTATTTCTTATATGTGATAATGAGTTGAAGAACCTTATGTTGTTTCTGGAATAACAGTCAAAGAACTTGCCAGTATCAAGGTTCTGTTGACATAGCTATCTTTTTGGTTAGAAACATAAGCCTGAATAGATAAAAAAGAAAACTAGGGTGTATGATTGGTATTTTTCTGCTTATAGATTTTGCAACTTCTAATTGTCCATGTGTGCTTACCCACCTTCCCCAAAAAGGAAAAAAAAAAGAAACTGTCATTCTTGATTTTATTTCTTATGTGTAGGTTCTAGTTGCTGTACAAGACAATTGGAGATATCCAGAGCTAGGTCTTTCTCCATATAATGTTCATTCTCATGCTGGATTTCTGAAGCATCTAATGTTAAGAAATGGAAGGTACTTGAATATAGTATTTAATAACATATTACTTTATTTCTAAAGTCAATATGTTGTTGTTCTTGAAGGTACTTGAATGTAGTATCTAATGACATGTTGCTTTATATCTAAATTCAATATGTTTTTGTTCTTGAAGGTACTTGAATGTAGTATTTAATGACATGTTGCTTTATATCTAAATTCAATATGTTGTTGTTCTCAAAGGTACTTGAATGTAGTATTTAATGACATATTGCTTTATATCTAAATTCAATATGTTGTTGTTCTCACCACCATGAGGTTATCCCAGTGGTATGGATAGACTGGATAGGGACAAGAGGTACCGAGTTCGATTCTGTGTTGAGGCAATTAAGCCTTGTGATTTTCCTAGTCTTGTGGGGCTATCTCCTTGGGCTCACTGTGGTTCTTGGCATTAATAAAGCAAATTGAAAATCCATTAGCTAGCATCATCGTGAATATGGAAGGTACATGTAATTGCTTTGCCTTGAGTGGGTTCTTAGTATTAATAAAGTAAAGTGAAAATAGAGACTGTCTTTGTTATCTTCCTGATCAATCTTCATTTCATTTGGTGGCTTTTAAGATGAAGAATAATAAACAAGAAGATAAAGAAATTTTGGGATTTCAAATTACTCACTTATTTCATTGATAGAGATCTAATTTATTGGGAAAAAAAAAGAAAACAATCAAAACCTAAAATTTTAAGTTATCTAGATATCCTAAAAATCTGAATTCAAAATTCAAACTAAAAGATTGTTTCTATCCAAAATTCAAACCAAAAGATTGCTCTTATCCTCATCCAAATTTATTTGAAATAGCAAAAGACTAGATCCTATTTTATCTTATCTAAAAACAGTAGCAAATAAAGCATATTGCTAACACTCTTATTTGATATGTTTGCTACATGTATCAACTTTTTTCCTTAGGAATTCATATCTGATGTGCCTTTGTCAGGATGTTGGAATTTTTTATTTTTCTTTTTTGTAGTAGTTTTGACAGTATTTCTCCTTCTCTTTATATTTCTCTTAGGAGTTAAATAAAGTTTCAACTTGAAGTTTTTTGAAACTTTGCAACTTTGGTTTATAGTCATACCATGCTTCAAATGTAGTTCTTTGTTTATAAGCCTTTGTTGGCAAACTTTTTCCTGCAATCATCTTATTCTATTGAGGGGTATAATGTGTTATCATTGATCCTCTCATATCTTAGTAAACTACTTGCAATTTCTACGTAGCTTTCCAAGCCTTGTTTTGTTGAAAAGGAAGTCTGGTTTACTTCTCATATTGATAGCTAGCTTCTTTTAATTTAGGCAGGCCTTCTCAAAGAGAAGGTCTTATGATGAAAATGTCCCAATTTTCTATACAAAAACATTGCACTATTGTCTTTTTTATGTGTTGCATCTACTGCTCTTACATCATATTCAAGGTAAATTTTTTACCTTTCATTTAGATTTTAAACCTCTGCCTTATGCATCAGCAATCAAGCATCAATAATCAAGTAATGATTATCCTCAAATAACACCTTATATTGTTTATTCAGTATCTGACCAATATTCAAAAGATTTTGATTAATTTAAGAATATATAAAAGATTAAAAATTAATTTCAAACATGTGTGACCTTTGATTGCCACTGTCCCTTTGGTTTTTACTGCAAAATATGCTTCATTTTCAATTTTGACTTTAGAAATTGTAGTTTTATCAAACTCTTTGAAAAGCTCTTGATTATAGTCATATGGTTTATACAACTATTATCTATAAGCCAACTTTTTAAGGAGCTACTATTAATAAAATATGATACCACAAATAGTTCTTTCTCTTAAGGTTGTTCAGCAACATTCTTAGCTTTTCTTTGTTGTTGTTGGGATTTGCATACATTTTTCACGTGTCCTAATTGGCCATACTTGTGACATCATGTATCTGGTCTTCACCAACAATTGTTTTGTGTATGGTTGACTTTTAACCATAGGAGCAAGGTGGAAATACTTGATTGTTACTACTTTATCCATTTTTGTTGTTGCACATAGAGCTTTAGAGATTTCCAAAGATGAAATTATAGTCTTAAACTTTTCAAAAATTATTATTAGGATCTTTCGAACAATTTTAAAATCAAAAAAATCAATACCAATGAGCCTTATCGAGAAATCTGTTAGAATATTCCTTGATTGATTCTTTCATTTTCTGCATTTCAAATTCTTAGATCAAATTCAACATTTGTATTTCTTTGACTTTTCATTCTCTTTGTACTCTTACTTCAAAAAATCCCAAGTTTTCTTAATTGTTTTCAATGTCATTATTCTGGTGGATGAGACTACTGCAAACCATGTTACTCTTACTTTTGATTTTCTTTGCTTCTTATTTTTTTGGTTTTTGATTTGTGCAAGAGTTGGATTGTCTGACAATGATGAAAATTCATATACTTGTTCAATACCAGATCATGTGCATCAAAGTGGGTTTTCATTTTAATAGCCCACATCTAATAATTTGTTCCATCAAACACTAGAGATGCAATTGCGGTACATCAATTTTTTGAATTCATTTTGTATAAAGTTTTTATTTTTTCGGAGAGATAGGTGGGAATTGTTTAGGGATTGTGTTTGAGTTTTTTAAATTTCACAAGTCTTCAAGATAATTTTCGGACAAGTCCCTCTTTAAGATAATCATTGATGTTCAAGAAGGACAAGTGATGAATCGAATACCTCGGAAACTAATTTGGAGGGTTGGAGCTCCTCCAAAAGTGGTGTTTTTTTTACATGGAAAGATGCTTGGGCAAACCATTAACCCTTGATAATCTGCAAGAAAATGGATTCACTTTTTCAAATAGGTGTTTTTTATGCAAAGAACAAGCAAAAACTGTTGATCATGTAATACTTTAGTGTAGGTGGTCTAGAGAAATTTGGGAGAATGCGTTGGCTTTGTTGGGGCAAGCTTGGGTGATGTCGGGCTCGGGAGGTATAAGGGCTGTGGGGGATGAAGAAGAAGGCTACTAAATTGATCTCGCTTCTTAACTTATGGCTATCGTAGGGAGAGAGAAACAAGAGGGCTTTTGAAGGAATGTTGTTAAAGAATAGATGGATTCATATACTTAAATTATGTGTAACGAGGGATTCTTTTGTAAATGAGAGGGATCTTGTAAAGTTCATAGATGTCCTCACTACTAGATAGGATTTAACTTACTTTTTGCACATGGATGCAGCCTCCTTGGTGCCTTATAGTTAATATAATGCTAGCTTTGTTTTTGAAAAAAAAAAAAAAAGTCTCTCAAGATAATAGCTCTAATTCATTTTGGGGTCTAAAATTGCTCACTTATTTCATTGATGGAGATCCAATTTACAGGAAAAAAAAGAAATAATCAAACTTAAGATTATGCTTATCTAGATATCTTAAAAATATGAATTCAAAATCCAAACAAAAAGATTGTTCTTATCCTCATTTAAATCTATTTGAAATAGAAAAACATTAGGTCCTATTTTATGGTGTTTAAAAACATGCAGCAAATAAAACATATTGCTAGCATCATCTTTGAACTCTTTTTCTTTATCTTCTAGATCTTCTTGGACTTCTTCGGCTTCCACATCACCACCTTTGTTTTGGCTTCCCAGTGATCTTGCAAGTTCATGGCTCCTACATGCATTTGTTTTATCTAAATAAATACGAATGAATAAACTTATTATACATATACACATAGGCCTTACATATGTAGCAATAAGTATACCTCTCTTCTGCTTTTTGCTTGTTTCTCCATCTTCAAAGTCTTCAATGTCCATCAATGGAAATTCATTGGATAACTATATATACATATATGTGTGTGTGCACACCTGCGCGCGTGCGTGTCTTTTTCTCTTTGTGTATATATATATATATATATTGTTTGTAGTTGTTCTCATTGTAACAGTAGCAGACAAAGTGATTTGCTTGCAAACTACAAGCACTTGCAACCTAGAAAACCTTTGTTACTACCCAGTGAATACATGGTGAAATAGAAGAAGGTGTATTTATGTGAGGAAACATAGATTGACGATCCTATGAAACTCTTTAGGCAAAAATAAATAATGGACCCAATAAGAAACATATAAGGTGAATTGGTTTCTGCATATCACTAATAAACTTGACATAAAGCATTAATATGAATTAAGAAACACAATGAGGAATTTAAAATTTCAGATTCACTTTAACTATTTCTAAGTATGAACTGAACTATTACATAAGAGAGAACACATATTTGAGCTGCCAAACCATGACCGAATTGAGATAGTGTCCCTTTATGAATTTCCCCAATAAAACCCAAGGCACTTCTTACAAAAGCTCACAGAGAATACAATTATTTTGTCTACTGCAATAGCCAACACTCTATATGTAGGAGCTATTAATATAGGAGCCATGACATGTACAATCTTCCCCTTTAGCTATTCTGTGTCAAAACCCACTTATAAGCCAATTCAATAAAATTAATGAAATGTTGAGATGCACTTGAAATCTTGAAGAATCTGAAAATCAAATCAGCTGACAGAAAGACGTAAGTTGCATTAAAAAACTGGGTTATGAAACCATGAAAACTCAAAAAAACCATCGTTTGTTGAGGACACTGTACATGTTCAATGAAAAGTCGTTCAATATTTGACCAAAATGAATGATGTAAATATTAGTCTTAAGACGACATAATGCCTGCAGCTTACCTTTTTGTCATTGCTTTTTGTTTCCATGGGAAAATGCACATGTCTAACTCAACATGCAGCTACTAATTTTTTCTTCTTAATTATTTACATCATAAGTATATGATGGTTTCAGCTCTTTTGTTCTCTGAGCTTTCCCTTAATATTCAATAATTATGATTTGTCTTAAGGGATGTGGAGACTGGTTTGCAAGAACTTATGGTTAACTTTGTGACCTCATCATACAAGCCAGAGCTGCTGAAGCCCCTTATTGACAAAATTTCAGCTATCCCTGAAGTGGTTTGTATATGAATTTAAACATTTGTTTATATTTTACTTATTACCTTCAAATTTTTTATTCTTGGAACTAGCCAGCCAACTTTGCATTACCTCTATCAATAAGCATGTCTCTTTACTTTCAGTTATGAGAATTGGAGAATGGTGGTCTTGTTTCCATGGGATCTCTATTAATGAATAAGAGCAATACAAATTACATATTATTTCTAACTTCTTGTGGGGTCTTTTAAGTTTTCATGTGCAAACATTGCCAGAATATAAGTGCAAAAAAGTCTTTTTTCCAATGTTTATGTCTTGCAGGGTGGATTTTTTGTCAGGCTCTTGTTTCCCCTTAATTTAGCCCATGTGATTGGAAGTTATTGTTGACATCGTGCAATCACTTAAAACTTTTTTGATAGAAGAAAGCACTTAAAACTTTGGGTCTCAATAAATGTATGTTGGGTATTGTTTCATGTTTTCTGCTCATATTTATTTATGTATTTATTTTTCTCTCGGGCATATTAGTCTCCATGATCTTTAGAAGCTACTTTATTTGATATCTGGTGGAAATGAAAGGCATACATATTTAGCACTATATGAATGATTCTTTTTGAAAAACTGTTTGCTTTGTTACACTGGCACCACTGAGCTGAATATAGCATTATTCATGTAGAAATGTCAGCAGATATTTTGAGTATAATCTTTTCAATTCTTTTTTGTTTACCCATTTTCTTTGCCACCCATCCTCCTCTTGATGATTAACAGGTAAGCATCATGAATAATGTAAATACTTCTGTTGGCAACACATCTGTTGGGGAGGAGGAATATACTCTATATGGGAAAGCTACCATCACTGAGACCTTAAGAGGCCTTACTTTTCAGATTTCAGCCAACTCTTTTTTCCAGACAAATACTCTACAGGTATGCAAAATGATAATTAAATCTACAGCTGAGTCCTACTTTTTTTTTTTTTTTTTTTGATAAACTACAACTGGGTCCTATTTGATACCTATTATATTTCCATTCTCCCCAGCTAGAATTCCCATTGTGTTTTTCAGTGCTAAACATGACAGGAAATGAAAAAAAATTTACAATGTTTAGGCAGAAGTTCTATATAAACTCATTGAAGATTGTGCTGGTCTCAGACGAGATGGCTCAGAAATTGTTCTTGACCTTTTCTGTGGAACTGGCACCATTGGTCTGACACTTGCCAGAAGGTGACTCTTCTTCGTTTGGCTCCAAAATTAGAATACAAGTAATTAACATCATGTTTGAGTTTGTTCTTTTAATTTAGCCAGGGTTAAGCATGTTTTTGGCTATGAAGTAGTTCCTCAAGCTATTTCTGATGCTCGCCGAAATGCCAAGCTGAATGGTATAAGTAATGCAACATTTCTCCAAGGGGATCTTAACAAAATTGGCGAAAATTTTGGCAATGACTTCCCGAAGCCTGACATTGTCATTTCAGGTTATTTTCTTTTTTAGATGCCTTCTTAACTTAGCTATAAATAATATATTTCAACCATTGAACACACGCTATCTTGGAAGAAATCGACTGCAGTGTTCAACAGGAGTTTCCTGGCTTAACCTTCTAGACTTTGGTTCATCAATTCATCTTTTGATAGCCACGAGAACCTCACAGCAAGTTTAGATAACTTGTAACTAGCTTTTGTTATTAGGTGGCACCCCCTTCTTGCGATGAACAATAAACAATTCTCTGTTTAAAAAAAAAAAGGAAAAAAAGAAAATGGAAGGTAGGGTAGAAATTAATAATAAAATAAAATGAGCAAAATTGAAGTATGACAATGTAGATATCTAACCCCTCCATGTTTTTATCTGCATGTGTGCTTCTGGTATGTGTGCACATGCTAGTATTGGTGAAGCAATCTGGTCGGAGGAATTGCTGATCTTATTTAACAAAATCATATAGTGATGTCAATTGACCAAACTGCTGGTCTCAATCAGAAAATTATATTTTGCATGAGTTCGACTGATGGATAGAAAATAAGTTAGCAGGTTTTGCTGGTTCTTGGCCTTGAAACAGTTGCTTCTCTAATGTTCTTATTTTTGGGAACATAAATGCTACTGTCCATGTATTTGAATTCCAAATTTTGGAAGATGCTACTTAAATGAAATAGATATAAGATGCTTATTACTGATGACATCTTCGGAATATGATTTTAGATGCTGTGCAAATAAGAAGTCTCTATACATTGTTAGCATGAAGTGTGGCAGTTTAACCATGTATATTTTTCAATCTCATTTAATTAAACACGGTGATATTCTATGCATGTATTTTTAGCTCGTTGTCTCAAGTCATGGGGCTACAAAACGATATTCTCCTATGTTTGACACTGTTGAAAGATAGCTTGTGGCATCTTCAAAATGTGTAATTTGGAGGCTTGTCAAATATGCTTCTCATATGTTGATAATGTTTGCAGATCCCAACCGTCCGGGTATGCATATGAAGCTGATTAAATTTCTACTAAAGCTTCAGGCCCCACGCATTGTTTATGTGTCATGTAATCCTGCCACATGTGCGCGTGATCTGGATTACCTTTGTCATGATGTGGTATGTATTAGTTTTTTTCCAATGGCTCTTGTGTTTCCTCAACTCTCTGTTTCTTAACTGAAATCCCTATGCAGGTGGAGCAAAATATAAAGGGATGTTACGAACTCAAAAGCATACAGCCAGTAGATATGTTCCCTCACACGCCTCATATTGAGTGCGTGTGCTTGTTAGAGCTTCGTTGACCACGTTTATAGCCTATACTTTTCAGTTATGAGGTTCACAGGCTGTCTCTGCCCAGCGTTGTATTTTCTGATGGTATCTGAAAGTTGGGTGACAATCAGAGTGCTGCTTTGCAAATAAGGCAGCTCATATTTCTTTTCCAAGGTTTGAGCTTCCTCACTCTGCCTAAGGCTGAATTTGGAAGGTTAAGGTTCTTTAGATTGTTATTGACATGTTCAGCTCCCAGTGCTGGGTTGAAAGAAGGCAGCTCGTGGTATGTAGGTGATTCTCAGCTGTGTTTAAAATTAGTTTATTAGTTCAGCCCTCAAATAGGGACCCTCTGTGGAAACTTGCAGCAGTTCACCCTTAGGTTACAACTTCATTGCTAAAATACATATATATAAACTTTTGCAAAGTGTTTGTGTTGAGAAAAGTATCTGGTTGGGAATTCAAAAGCAAGCTATCCTTGGTTGAGCAATTTTTTTCAATGCACTTGGTTTGGGTATGCTGTGTCAAATTCGTACTTGATGTTTTAGGTAGGAGGAAGCAAAGTTTGACCTGGAAGCAGTAGGGGAAGTTTGATACTAAGGTGTTTGCAGTGCCATATTATCGATTTATGTTTATTTTTTTAACGCATCAAATTATTGGTATGGTTTATTGATTATTTTTAACTGTGCAGTTTGATTTAAATAATATAAATTATAATAAATCATATAATAAAACATGATATGATTTGATGTAATTTAATTTATTAATGTATTTTTAAAGTAAATACAAGTAATATTAATTTATTATAAATGAAAAATTTTAAATATTAATGATAATCAATTTGAAGTTGAAAATCTATTGTGGTTGATTAAACTTGATTTTTTGTGAATGAAAAGTAATTCAATAAATTGCACATAAGAAAACAAAGAGCTATGATAAATTTAAGAGTTTATAATTTGTATCACATAATAAATTTATTTATTTATTTATTTTGTGAAAAAAACTTTGAATGAAAATTATTTGAGCTTGAGCTTTTAAAAAGTGATGAAAATAAAAAAATTAAATTTTTATTAAATCTAATGTGATTTAATTTTTTAGAAAATCAAATACTAATATGATTTGTATTTTTTTAAAATCGTTTCAAATTAATAAAATTACTCAATTTGATTCAGGGCAATTTGATTTGAATGATTTTTAATTTTTTTAAATAACTTTATTTAATATTAATTTGAGAAAACATAGACATAAAAAAATTTAAATTACATCAATCCAGTGAACTTCTCAACTTTGCATAACTTGCAAGAAGTGTAAAGTGTAAATCTCAACTTTGCATAACTTGCAAGAAGTGTAAAGTGTAAATCCAATGAAAATTCTTTAACATGTGGGTTCTATATATTGTAAAGCATCCCTTTTGGCTTTGGTGAATACATCCTCTGAAACCTTAATGAGCATATTTACTAATTATGTTGAAACTTGTTTTGAGGCAATGAATAGGATTCTGCTTTCTAGTCTCTCTACGCAAACAAAGTTTGATTTTATAAAGGAAAAAGCTTTGATTTTTAGAGGCACCGACTTTGATGTACTACATACTCTAGAAAATTAAGCTGTGCGAACCTGTGAACTTTCTAGGATAACAAAGATATCTATTTTAGTGAAAAAGGTTTTTCAGGACTCTCAGTTAAGGCATTTCAAGAGAGTGCAAAGCTCAGAGAAAATTGAGAGGCTTGGAGAGACTGTATTTAAGATTCAGAAAACTTCATCCTTCAGGAAACTACTATGTGAAGGAAACTACTATTATCGTTAACAAAGTTTGAACTTTTCATCTTCAGGCTATTAATCAAAACATTGGAAGGAATCATGTTATGCTAAATACTATTTGTCATCAATAAAGGCTAAGAGAATATTGGTCAAAGATAGTTTGCATTAGATTGAACATTGAACTTGTTATTATGAATTGATACATGACAAGTCATGATTTCCTTCCTCATCCTATGGCAGAAAAGAAATAAGATACTGCTTAATTGTGATATGACTAAGACGGTTCAAACAGAATGATAGATCATATTTACAATTAATGCAGTAAAAAAGCAACAACCCAATGACGACAGTTTAAAAAAAGCACCTTAGAGTTCATCCTTGTGCATTACCTCGGGCAAAGGTACCTGCTGCTGGGATTCAAGAAGATACCTTGTAGCCAATGATGCATGAAGTGCAGCACCATAAGGAAGTGCATCTTCATTAATCTCAAAGTATGGTGAGTGTACCGAGTGAAGTGCTGGCTGGGTCTCATTCTGCATTCCCAGAAAGAAGAAGTATCCTGGCATTACCTCTTGGTAAAATGCAAAATCCTCAGATCCCATCACTGGTTTGATTTCGTGAACTTTATCAATGCCAAGCACATCTCTAGCAACATTCTGGAAGTATTTATGCAAGTCTTTATAATTTATGGTAGGAGGGAAAAAAGGCTTCTCATCTTCAAAGAAATTAACAGTTGCATTACACCTCTGAACAGCAGCTTGCCCGGTGATAACCTGTTAGTGAAGCAGTGTCTTTTAGTGATTGTGGACACAAAATGAAAATGTTTTTAAAAGATGGTAAGATAAATTTAGCAACTATGGGTAGAGAACCGCTTTAGTTAGAGGAGAACAAAACAAATTTTCAACCTGCAGGTGACCCATTAATTTAGAAGTCATTAACTAGTAATTTAACTGTTTGGAATAATGTCACCTACCTGCTCAATTCGCTGCCTAAGTTGAGTTAGGCTTTCCCTCGAAAATGTCCTAAAGGTGCCACCAATTGTAACGGAATCAGGAATGACATTGAATGCACCACCTCCTTGAAATTTTGCTACCGTCACCACCTGAAAAATGAAAGACTTATGCTGGTTGGACTCAGAGCAGCACTGCAGTACTAGAAAACATGTTAACAGAATAAATGAAACTTAGAGAAGTACATAAATCTACCGAGTTTTTCCAATAAAATTTCAACAAATTTTGATGGTTTGAAGAATCCCTACTATCACTGGTAGATCAGTGGTTTAGGTAGCATTGCACCGGCATTTGACTTTTGGGATTATATTTTGCCAGTACATCTTGATCTAATTCTCCTATTAATTATTGTATCAAGAACAACGATCCCTTAGTACAGACTGCCAGTTCCTTATGAAGAATAAATATGATGTGTTATTAACTTGGGATCTTCTAATTAAAACCATCTTTTATGAAACACCCAGATTCACCATGAGACCAACTGTCCTTCATGAGCAAATATGAATTCATGTCATACTATTTCTCTTCCGTTTATCAAGGTAGTATTTTTCTCTGCAATTAGCAGAGAAAGTAAGAGATAATAAAACTGTCTTCAGGCACTAAAAAAAACTCATAAGAGTTTCAGATTAGTGTGATAGTCACTTTGATGAAACAGGTGTACCTAAAATGTTTCTTCTACTAAGAAGCAACTCCAACTAATTAATTTTTTCATTAAAATTTTGGTCGCTCTCTAATTTGATCTGGCTTAACTTTTTGGTGAGCAGAAGGAGAATAAGACACAACTAGGGTCCCAAGCCGAACCAGGAATCAGCTTAAGTTTACAAGAACAGTAAGTAAAAGGCTTAAAGGACAGCTCAATTCCTTAATTCAGTACAGGAAGCAAAAGATAGAAACATAAGAGCCTGCAGAAAGGATGGAAAGTACCTGTGAGTCCAGTGGATCAGCTTCACGCGAAACAAGATGTTGTAAGCTAACAATCACATTGGAAGCTGCTAATACTGGGTCAATCGAATGCTGAGGAATGGCTGCATGACCCCCTTTTCCACTTATTACTGCTTCAAAGAATCCACTTGCAGCCAACATAGGACCTGGCCTGGAGGCAACTTGACCTACAGGTACATTATGTGCAATATGCAACCCAAAGATAGCACTAACGTTCTCCAATACTCCTGTATCTACGATGCTCTTTGCACCTCCACCTCCTTCCTCAGCCGGTTGGAAAACAAGAACAACTGTACCCTAATGAAAGACCACAAAGTGGATGATATCAATTCTTGATAAGAGAAATAAGTTCAAATTCATGCAAACTTTCAAGGGGCAAGAGATGTTTTCATGGAATTTTCAATTGTATCATTTTCATTGTTTGTACTTTTCCATTTTACTGCACAATGAAAGGGATTGCAACAGATTTAAAATGAAAGAGGACACTGTTACTTTCTAGTAGATTTGCAGTCTATCGTTTCCATAAACAATGGACAAGGTGTAGGAGTATACAGTTCATATTTAACAAAAGGAAATAAATTTGATAGCGAAGAAAAAAAGATGAACAATGAAATACAGTCACAGTGGACCACCACAGAGTCACCAGAGAATGTCTTGTTTGCATAATGCTTTTTGACTGAGTTATCGCAAGATTTCAGGTCAATTTAATGGTATCTCACTTTAACAACTACTGAACTTTCGGAAAAGTTATGGACCATGCTTCATAAAGAAAATTAAATTTTCTTTTTTCTTGGGTAATTGTTGCTCCGAGGTCTCAATCACTTTAAAGACAATGAAGTTTAGTTTAAGAAACCTTAAGACATAATATGCTGCACTGGACCACCAACTTATTCTGGAGACAGTTTATGCCTCAGCCTAATTGAAACTGTAAAAAAATAATCTGATTCTCAAAACATGAAGGATTAAAAATGATCGACCAGAGTAGTATAGCCTGTCAGCTGTACCAGGAAAGGCATGCATAACTCCTAGTAAGTTTGAAGATCAAACTAATTTATGAGAGCATATGCTTAATATCAATGCATGAAGTTTCTGTTTTGCTGTTGGATGGCTGGGGGTAGGACAAATATGGCACACAGCCATGATGATCTATATAGTATTTTCTTCTTTGGAAAAATACAGTATCTTTACTATTTGCTACAGCCATAAAATGAAAAAGACAGACTGGAAAATCGAGAAGAATAAAACATCAAGTCGATATACATGGTATTAAAAGATTTGCTTGATGAAGACCATGAAGTATAGATTACAACAATAGATTGTGGAGATACGCACTCTAGCATGATCACGAGAGTAGTGATTCACGAGAAGCAAACTATTGTGACAATTTGTGTACAATGGAATAAAAATTAACAGAAGAACAAGGCAACAAACCTTGAGCTCTTCACGATGGTCTTGAAGCAGCTTTGCAGCTCCAAGAAGCATTGCAGTATGGGCATCATGACCACAAGCATGCATCTTCCCAGGTATTTTACTCTTGTGCTCCCATTCCACCATTTCCTATACAATTCAAAGTCTCACAAATCATCATGCAGTATCCAGCAAGTAAACCACCACCTTCTATAAGCTTAAATCAATTAGGTAATACAAAAGTTCGCCAAAATCAGCCCGTTCTAGGGGAATTAACCTTAATTTTGCACCAGAAACCTATCACATCCTAACAATCTAAAATCATCCAGAAATATCACTTCTCAGAAATCCAACAATTATAAAAATACAGCTTTTCAACAAAATCAGAATGATCAACTTCGTTATTGCTGATTAATTAGACACAGATGAGATTAATCGTCAATTAATCAAACCTGCATAGGCAGAGCATCCATATCTGCTCGTATGGCCACAAAAGGTGGTTGACCAGTCCCAATAAAGCCAACAACACCGGTGACTGCAACTGGATATTTGTAAGGAATACCCAGTTTATCCAGTTCCGCTCTAACAAGTTTACTGGTCTCGAATTCCTGGTAACCCAATTCAGGGTATTGATGTATCCGCCTCCTGAGACCCACCATCCAATCAAAAACTTGTTGTTTCTTGGCCAAATCGAGGAAGTTGATGGAAAATCCAGACAACCCATTTGAGGTTACAGAAGAGGAAGACAGCACGAGCACTGGATTAAGAAGTTGAAGAATGAAAACAACAAAAGCCCACCTGGAGAAACCCATGGTTGTCTCCCAGAACGAGCCTGCAAAGCTGAGATGTGTGATCGGTGGGTTTATTGTTTTAGCTAGAAGCAGAACCGAAATGATGAGCTAACGGTGGCCAAGAGCACCTGGTTGTTAGAACATTCGAACACTGCTGAAGATAGAGGGCTCGTGAGAAGCGACAAGATGTGGGGTTTGAACAAATTGGTCACGAGAAGAAAGTCGAGAAGGAATTGGCTGGCTACTGCGGATGCCTATCTGGGCACGCAAGCCGAACCACGTGCTGAATTCTAAAACCCCCCGTGTTATTGCCTGCTAGTATTCGATCCTTCTCTAATGAAGAAGCGTCTTCAAAAATGAATTTGGTTCGTGCAGCAACAAAGTCACTTCATAGAACTGAGTGCACCACTGGTACATGGGAAGTGATAACCTACCTGACTGTGAGCCTTTACTGTGGAGATGAGAGCACCAAAACTAAGGTCATTCTAGTGTTGAAAAACATTTTTTAAGATTTTAATATTTTTTAACATATTATATTAAATTAGTATAATTAGTATTTGTAATAATAATTATTAATTAATTTATTTAAAATAACAGTTAATTAATTTGACTTAATTTTTAATTAATATTTCAGATGTCATACAACTTTAATATTAATTAAAAATTGAATTAATAAAAAATAACATAAAACAAAATCACTTGAATTTTATTCTCTCCCTTAAGAGAAATTCTAATTTTTAAAACCTTTTCGAATAAATTTTAATCTATAAATTTAAATCAAATTAAATTTTATAAAATAATTTAAAAATTAAAAATATTTAATAAAAATATTTTACGGTAAATTTGATTTGAATTTTTTTATAAATATAAAAAAATATTCAAATTATCACTATAAAAAAATTTTAAAAATTTAAGTATTAAAAAATTATTTTTAATAAATAAATAAATATTATATTAAATATTACAGTGTATTTTATATTATCAATCAGATTTTGATATATAAAAATTATAAATATTGATTTATTAAATTAATTTAAATTTAATTATAATTTAAATAATTAAAAAAAATTAATGACATCTCTGAAATTTGGAGTTTATTGTTTGGTAATGTAGTCACTTTTTTGCACATCATGGCAGTTACAAAATATCTGTCTCCACTGATAACTTGAAGAGTCGGTTGTCCACTTCATGTAACCCAAAAACATGAGGATAAAGGGTAACCATTTTTCCTCTCTGTGTAGGCTCGTCACCAGCAGATTATGACAGAATGAAAACACCTTACTCTTTCATTAGATGTATCGTACACTTAAAGACTATAAAATATTATCATTTTGGATGCGGAGGTTGTTGACAGATTCTCAATTTGTAGATAGTGGGGGTTAGGAAAAGACTTCAGAAAGTAGGTCTTAATTTATTGGTTACAATACTGCCTTTGAAAATTGACTTCGTAATCTGAAAGATCCGTTAGCTTTCAGAATAGAAAACTTCCTGATCCCTACAGATGATAGAGTAATATAATCAAGAGAAAAGTAAAGTAGCTTTGTTTTTTTTTTTTTTTTTAATATAGGTTTCGTTGGGTTCCTCTGTGTGGTAAATCATAATAGTTGATTGTCCAGGAACACCTTCACGTCTCTCGTCCATTTTTTTCCCAAGAGCTGGTCCAGTGACGCTGCATGACATGTTTTTGTAAATTATAGATTCTGCAGGGCGAGCACCTTATAGATCAGTTTGGAAGGATTATGCATGCATGCAAGTCGTTAGCTTCGGAAAGTTGTACAATTGATGGTTGATGCTCTGATTGCTTGCTAAGAAAAATATGGGAATCAAAAAGGAAATAAATAATTCGCGACTATTAAACTCTTTTGGGAGCTCTCTCATTGTTGGATATGGATGCCCATGAGTCCAGTAATTAGGCCTCGGCTCAGAGTTGAAGCAGCCCCATGCTAAGATGGATGCTGTACCATGTTACCTTAATTAAAAGAGAAATTCGTTTCCAACCATAAAAGAAGAAGAATCAAAATCTTTTGCTGATTACATGCAGGTGTCCATCGCAGCTTCCATTCACTCAATCACAACGCAGGAGCTCCATCTTCACGTGTCTGCATCTCAATCTCAACTATTTTTAGGTAGCCTCAGTGGTTGATTAATTTTATTCCGTTGTTGCTAATGGTTTGATTCTTCTTAGTGTTTGCTTCGCTTGCTGATGATATCAAAATGCATTGTGCAAAGCATTCTTTGCCTGGTGGAAGTAGAATCAGATGCCTGATTAGGTGTTCCACTTTCTTGCATATATACACCTCTGACCAAAGTCCAAATTAATTTACTCAAGCAACTCTGGGAAATTCTGTGTCTGTCAATATGGTATGAAGATGAAGCCTTAATTTTCCTACATTTTTGAACCTGTAATTTAGTAGTGCATGTTATTACTATTGTAGGATCAAGAAGGTGGGAAGAAAATGGTTATTGATGCAGGATCCTGGGGAGGACATGGAGGGACTCCTTGGAACGATGGACCGTACAATGGAGTGCGAGAAATCACTCTTGTTTATGATCGTTGTATCGACTCCATGTGTGTAGTTTATGATAAGAAGGGTAAGCCTGTGAAGGCAGAAAAACATGGAGGCGTGGGAGGCAGCCGCACAGCCCAGGTGAACTCCATCTATCACTCTCTTTAATTTGAGTAATTCTTCTACTCATTCTAACTCTTTTAACTTGTCAAATTTCAGATTAAGCTGCAGTACCCAGAGGAGATCTTGGTGAGTGTGAGTGGCCATTACTGTCCTGTGGTTCATGGTGGCAGTCCTGTAATCAGATCACTCAAGCTTAAGAGCAACCACAGAACATTTGGTCCCTATGGGGTTGAAGAAGGAACGCCCTTCGGTTTCTCTGTCAACAGAGGAAGAATAGTAGGGTTTTACGGGAGGAGTGGCTGGTACCTTGATTCCATTGGATTGCGATTACAGCCTGTTCAATCTACAAGCCTCACTAAAAGGCTTCTCAAAGGAGTTACGAAACTTGGTGCACTTATAGGCACATAATTAGTTCTTCACAACCCATGGGTCTGATTGTCACACAGCAATACTTGCTCAGATAGAGAGTTAAATCTTCCTTTTGTTCTCATGTTGAATTACAAGACTTCTTGTAAGCATTTTGTATCAACAAGTACTTGCATTAGAGTGGGTAAATGAGTGAATCTTCCCAGTAAAACACTTGCAAGACAAATTTAAGATGACAGGTTCCACTAGGCTTTCATGTTGTCTTCAATTGCCAAGCAACATAAAAGCATCAATATAGTGCAACTAACCTAAGCTCAACAGAAATATTGAAAACCTGATCAACTGTTAATCAACATATCTGTGAACTAGTATAATCCTGAACGCTATATTCAGATGCTTTAATAGTAAAAGCAGCCAAAAGACCACATTCGAATCATCTTACATTTCAAAGATCATAAATTTAACATAGTAACACATGACAAAGATCATATCCCAATTCCATCAAATATACACACAATATGTTTTCCAATATTAAGGATAGTAGACATATGTCCAGGATTTAAAACGTAAATGCATTTACTCAATCTAGCCTCTAGCCTTAAGCTCTGCAAGTCGCCTTGACAAATCATCCTCATCAACTTTCTCCTGTGACTTAGTTGCCACAGCATGAGCAGCTGGCTGTGGCAGCCCCACAGATACTTCAAGACCATAGTCATCGGCAACTTGCTGCATCAAGCTGTTCACCTCCCCTTCTGGAGTGGACAATGAGGTAGACCCTGCCATTGCGCTCTCCATAAATTCTGCCTGTACTTCCATGTTCACAAACTGCTTCTCAAACTGATCCATCGTCTCAGACATCTTCTGCAGATTACCTGTTACCATACCCCAAGTAAAATGAGATTATTGATTCTTTATGGTCAATTAACCAAACAAAAGTGAAAGAAAATTCAAACAAATGGGCTAATTAAAAAAAAAATCTTATCTTAAACAACTCACAATCAAGCATGCTCCAGCAGCAAACATTTCATAATAAAACCAATCCATACTTTCTCCTCACATTCTCATGGAGAAATCACAGCTAATATTTAATTTTGCCCATACAGAGCATCTAATACGAAGACAATATCCAGGAAGTGAATGTTCTCATATCCTAGTTCTGTAAACTGGACAAAAAAATTTCTTTTTACTTAACCAAAATCTGATTTACTTTCACATGAATTCCACTATCACTTCCAAATACCTAAAAAGGGGTCGGGGTTGAGAAAAGGGGGCCGGGTGGGGGAGGGAGGAAAAGTTTGAATTTCCGGAGAGACAGCAACACAAACTACAAAAACCTAGCCTTTCTATGCTTTATAACTAATATTTCCTTGTCCAATCATTTAATTATGTGACAAGCTCGTTCATTCGCATTGACAATTAACCCTACATTTTCTCGAACCAATAAATTACTTTCGCCGATCACATCCACCTAAAGGAAAAAAGAAAGCGGCACAAACGATCCTCCAAAAAAGATCCATATCCCTGTAAAATCAACCCCTAAAGTAGCACTGTATGGAGACACGCATCCACCAATTCAAATACGCAGGATGAAATTGCACATATCAGGAGAACTGGGGATGGGTGAAATTACCGGTAGCAAGGGAGGATTCGAGAGACTTGACGATGTTGGCCATGGACTTGTTTATGGTGGTCATCTTGGCTTGCGTGTCCAGCCGCGCCACAACAGCATCGAGACGGGACGCGAGGCGGAGGTAGTTCATCTGCTCGGTGCGCTTGCGGATGGCGTTCTCGGCGTAGATCCGCGCGCCGTCCATGTTACCCTTCTCGATCGCTTTCTTGACCTTCAACTTCTCGGCCTTCTCCTCCTTCTCACACTTTCTGGCCTGCCGCTGCAGAGACTTTGACGTGAACTTGAGGTCCATGATCTGGTTCAACAGCTTCTCCGTGTTTCCCATGTTGCCGTCTTCAATCGATTGAAGCAAGGGTCTGATTCTGAGACAAACAGAGAAGCGTTGTGAGAGGATTGGGGAATTTGCCTCTTTAAAGTTTGGTTTGGGGTTCCAGGAGCTTATTATTTCACCAAATTGACCTTTTTAGCGCGTTGCTGCGCTGCAGATTCCTTCGTGGAAAGGGTGAGTGAGAGACCGAGTGGATAATAACTTCATAAGATCCCTGACTTGGGTCCATTAGGTGGCGGCCTGCTACCTTTCAGTTGGGCTTAATGGCCAATCAATTACGTGATTTCAGATTTATTTTTAATAAAACTAATAACTTAAATAAATCACTCTTTCATTTAAACAATTTTTATGCATCAAATATTTTTTTTATAAATTTTATAATTTTGATATTATAAAATTTTTGAAAAATAATTTTTAAGATTTAAAAATTTTTAAAATTTTTTGAGTTAAAATTCTCCATTTTAGTATCTCAATATTTTAAATATTTTGATAGAATTTTAATTGATTCAAATGAAAAATTTAAGTATATAATTAAAAAATTTAAACTGATTATGTGTCAATTAAAATTCATGTAAAATTTAAGAATTTTTTAATTTTTTAAAAAAGATTTTTCTTCTTACTGACCTTTTTTCACAAAGGACCATAGTTTTTATTTAGTAAAGAATTAACTATGTTCTCCCCTGATTTCATCTGCTAAGGTATATATATTTATGCATCAGTTTAGTTAACCAAGCATTTGATAGCTGAAGTCACTCCTGAAGAATGAAGGAAAGATATGGCAAGCAAACAACTCGTTTCTTTCCTCTTTAAATGATTTTGTCTGTTTTGTATTCTATTTTAATGCTTTTGAATCCACAGAAGCAGCAGCATAGAACACTTGCCCTGCATAAAATTTGCAGCAACAAGAGGAAAGGGTGCCAAGTTGGAGAGAGCGGCAGAGGTTATCACTCACCAGACCAGAGGATCAGAATTCAATTGAAGTATATCCAGAAACGGTGGTTATGTTGATGATCGTGCCAGGGGCAAACTCAGCCAAAGAAGTGATCACTGCAAGAGGCAAAAGGCAAATGAGAAAGGAAAGGCAACAAGCCATGTCACTGGAGCACGTGTCACCCTCTTTCCATGCGGTCCTACGTGTCTCTCCTTCATGGCGAAGCTCTTGCCCAATACTCGATTGCTCAGACACCTGTCTCTCTCTCTCTCCCTGTGAATACCTTGGTTTCTTTGTGCGCTTGCGCCTTTAAGAACCCGTTTTGTCATTCTCTAGAGGAAAAACCGCCGTAGTTTAGGTTGATACAAGTGTTGATTGATCCTACATGCTGGTACCCATTTGCCTATTTGGCTGCAAATCAGAAACTCATCTGACTTTTTGAGCTTTCCTCTTCTCCTCCCTCGCTCTCTTTCTCTCTCTGGCTTTGTGTTTATGCTTCTGTTTCACTGTTTACATTATCCTTTCTGAAAGAAACTCGTCTCTTTGCTTGTTTCAAGTTGTTTGATTGTGAGGACAGAGACCCATTAGGCTCTTTATGCCACAGTAGACGAGTAGTTACCTCTTTTACCTATTTGGACAAGGAAACAACAAGAAGGAAAAAGAAAATGGAAGTCATTTCCTTCATTAACAGCGCCCCTTGGCCATCTTGGAAGATCACAAGAGAAACCAATGTCTCAAATTAGCTTTGTTTTCCTCGAAAACGCATAGCCCCCGTTCCCTATTTTCGAGGCTAAAATCAGGATCTCGTTGTTCATTGGACCGACTGTTCTCGCCAACCCAAAAAGACCAAGTTTTCTTTCGCCCTTTGAACTAGATTCGTCATATCTTTCTCTTTCTTGGTCGGTCTTGGATTGGAGATGAATGGGCATGGAGACGAAGAAATTGTATATGAGATTGGGTTGGCGGTGCCCAAGAGAGTCCTGAAGGAAGAAGATGGAACATGTGATTGTATTGAGGTTCTTGTAGATGAGTTGAGGAAAGTTGGTTTGATAGCAAATAGAGTTCTTGGCGTTACAGATGAGTTTTTCAAGGTTTTTCCATTTTATTCTGATTAATCATAAAATTTTCTCAGGGATCTTTACTTGCATTTATTAATCAATATTTTATATTTTCCCAAGTGGATAACTTTCTGTGATCCTATTGAATGAGTAAATACTTCTAGTCCTCTCCTTATATGTTTGCATTTATGTCTACTTTGCACAGTGGTTTGTATGATGTTTATGGTATACTGCTGCAATATTCTTGCAATGAAATTTTTGCATTAAAAGGAGATTGTGTGACTTGCTATGCACTGATTTCTTGTCAGGGAGTATAATTGCATCTGTTTTTAAGTTTTTTTTTTCCCCACTTCTACTCCCTCGGTTCAACTTCAAGGGAAAAGATAAGGTGTGTTTCTTCAAATTAAAATGTTATGTAGGAATTCAGATGTCTGATCAATTCTCTCTGTTGCTCAAAATTATTATATGGTTATCATGATTAAAGCCCAATTTTTTTTCAATTTCTTTTGTTAAGTAGCATAAAGGCCCAAGTTATTGGATTATAAGTGGTGATTCTTTAACTGGACGAGACTTATGTACCTTCCTTTCAGCTGGCAGCACCTTTGGAGACCTTGGGAAGGGCCGCAGCTGAGTTGCATATGAGGAAAACAACTCATATTGGTAAAATAATTATAATTATTGTTATATCAGCTGTAATTTTCTTTTGTTAGGAGAGCAACCTACAATCTGGAAAACATCCTACTCCATGTTCACCCTGCTTTTTATTTGAATATCAGGAGTGGATCTACAGTTTGAGTGGGAAGAGGCTGAAGCTTTTGTAAGACAGGCTGACGGCTCATTGTTCAGCTGGTGGGAGCGTTTTCGATGCTATCAACAACTAATAAATGGGACTGTGAGTCATGCTTTATCTACCACTCCTTTAAAAATATCTATCTCTCTGTGGGATTTAAGTTGTTAATGTGTTTTGATGCAGTCTTTGCAAAATTGAAGTGTACATGTTCTGAATGGATTATACTTGAAATAAATTTATGTGGTCTCTCAATCAATTGGCAACTTAACTTTCCCTTTTTCTGTTTTTAGTTGCTGTGTCTGTCATACATTTCACTTGTTGGAGGAGCCAATGTTTGAATTCTCAGTATATAGGTTACCTTCATTTTTGTTTTGATGTTAATTTTATTAAACTCATATCTTTCTAATGCATATACACATGATTGGTCTGCATGCATATAAATGTTAGCATGGATATTTAATCCATGCTCTTCCCTATATATGTTTGAACTTCACATAATTGGTATTCAAACCTGAATTTTACAGGTAAACAGGAGCAAGTCAGATATAAATCTAAAATTTGATGGAAAGGAATTCCACTGGAAAGTTGGGGAGTCATTACTATGGAGGTTGGAAGCTGAGGGCATTGTTAGACAAGTATTTCCCTTGCATGGTATGCCAGGTTGCATATGAATTACTTGATGTCTCTTGTAGTCTACACTGACATGAGATGAATGTTGGTTTACAGATGAGCTGAAGCGGAAGAAGCTTCTCAGGAGTTGGGCCCTGAACTGGTGGGACTTCACAAACCAGCCAATTGATGAGATCTATTCATATTTTGGGACTAAGGTAAAATATGACTATGATGCTACTTAGAATTTGCACATCATCATTAAACATAATTGACACTGCCTAATTAAGGAACTCATACTTGGTAGATCGCTATCTATTTTTCTTTCCTTGGAATGTATACACGTTGGATAATCTTTCCAGCTGGTTTGGGTCTAATCATGCAGTTGGTTGATTTTGGGTACGCTTTTTCTCTCTTCTTCAATATGTTTATAAGCTGGTTGCGACTTACTACTATATAATGCATCTGGTTCAGTGTTGCTTATTAGACGTTCATGTTTGTAATGTTTTCTTCAGATCATTGCAGTTATTAGTGCTTCCCGCTTTCTTTGTAAGCATAATACTGTGGGCTGTGTTGTTTCTCCAGTTTTGGAAACGTAAAAACTCTGCCTTGATAGCGAGGTGAACTGTTTTACTAGGATATTGTTTGAGATTATTAATTCATGTTTCCATGTGTTAGGCTTGATGTGGATCTTTGCTGACTTCTTCTCCCCATTTATCTTCTTTCCTGCCTCCCTCTCTTTCCCTGCCTGAATTTGGGCAGTGTAGATGGCAGATAAATTACTCTGTTAGCTCCAGTCAGGGAAATAGATTTTTGGGAATGGAGTGGAGTTCACGACAGTCTCCCATGGAAATTATAAAGAGACTGGGGATCGACAAAACCGGAGAGAAGGAAGCATATCAACGATATGAATGGATTGGACATCTCATGCGATTTAGAAATGATGCGATAGTAATCTTGAGTATCATCTGCCTCCAGTTGCCATTTGAGTTAGCCTATGCTCATCTTTATGAGGTTATCAGATCTGATATAATGAAGTAAGGTCCCACATTTCCATGATGTTAATGTGCTGCTTGTGCTTTTTGCCATGTTAATTCATTATACATTTTCATGCGAAAATGTGTATCCATATGATACATTTGAGTTTTGGTTTGCAGGTTTGGGTTGACAGCCATTTATCTTTTTATCATTCAATACTTCACACAGATTGGGGGCAAAATATCAGTGAAGCTGATTAAATATGAGAACAATGAACATGCGGAATATAGGGCTGACAGCTTGGTTTACAAAGTAATGATTATAAAATTATATATGCCATTAGGTTTTCCTTTCTGCCTTTGGTCAGAACTTCAATAATATGCTTTATGTTGCAGGTGTTTGGTCTTTATTTTATGCAGTCATATATTGGGATTTTCTATCACATTCTTTTACATAGGAACTTTAAGACACTTCGCCAAGTCCTGATCCAGCGAATGATAATCTCTGAGGTAAAAGGATAACCTATTTTCTTCAGATAAATTTCTTGGCACAATTGACTAATATTTATGTGCTCTTGAACCGGAAATTTTTCCTACAGGTTTTGGAGAATCTGTTGGAAAATTCTATTCCTTATCTAAAATACAGCTACAAGAAATATAGAATTAGGTAGGATTTTCATCTTTTCATGTTATATGATTCTGCTCAGGGTAGACTGTAGTTGATTCTAGTCTCCTATTAAACATATTGAGTAATATGGGTTCTTGCAACTTCTGTCTCAAGGAATAAGAAAAAGAAGGAAAATGGATCATCAGGTGGGAAGATCCAGTTCAATTCCAGGGTGGAGAAAGAGTCCCTGAAACCAGCATACACTGCAAGTGTTGGGGAGGAGCTAGAAGATGGGCTTTTTGATGGTAAGATATCAAGTAACTAAACTCCTATTAAACAATAGCATTTCACTGCAAACATGTATTAGCGTTTTGACATTCTAATTGATTTGTTCTTTTAGATGTTTACTAATAATTAGGTTTAATTAAAACAAGCCCACTGGAACGAAGTGGACTTAGATTTATGTAGCCAACTTAAACTTGGGGTTCAAAGAGGAAGAAGGAAAATTTGAAGAAAAAAAAATTACTGGTGATAGATACGATGTAATAGTGTAGAGAGTACTTTTGTGGCTTTATTTTTCAAGTGGTAATGCATCATATTTCATCATCTACTGACTAATACTTCAAAACCATATACAGATTTTCTGGAGTTGGCATTGCAGTTTGGAATGATCTTGATGTTTGCTTGTGCATTCCCCCTATCATTTGCCTTTGCTGCTGTGGTACATAATTCTTTCAGTGGTACTTTCACTAAATTATATCGTCTGACTTTTAAGTTGAATCTTATTTAGTAAACTAATCATTCGATTTCATATGTAGAACAATGTAATGGAAATTAGGACGGATGCCTTGAAGCTGCTAACGATGTTGAAAAGGCCTGTTCCTCGTGCTGCTGCAACTGTTGGAGCTTGGCTAAATATATTTCAGGTACTTTGGGTCAAAAAGTACTCTCTCCTCTTTGGACAAAAAGTACTCTGTGCTTCTTTCTTTGTAGGCCACATACAATGACAGGCCAAGCTTAAGAGTTTTTCTCTCTTGAAAGTACTATCATTCCCCAACTGATAGCATGTTGAGACAAGCTGGTCTGAATAAGTTTAGCCCTCAAATTCTTGAGTTCAGTATACATTCTCCAACCTTCCCCACCAACCAAACCACCACACCACCACCCCCCCCCCCTAAAAAAAAAAAAATCCCAGTAGTCATAAAAGAAGTTCTGAATGACTTTATCATAACCAGTTTAAGATTTAGCTTTTAATACAAGTGTGTTTCCTTGATAATGGACATGTTATTTGTGCCTGTTTCCTGCAACTAAAGCTTAGTGTTTAAATACCATTGTCAATAGGTAGTAGCCCCTGCAGGCCAGTACATCAAATTCAAAGTGAAAAGGCCCCGTATAGAATCAAATTAGAAACTTGTACTTCTATATGCATGCTTGAAGTTGTACTCAAGAGAAAAAAAAGGGGAAAAAATAAAGCTATTGCTTCTTTTTTACCATGATATAGAGGAAAAGGAATTGTTTCATAAGCACAGCTGTTACATACATAGGCATAACATTATAAATTCAGTGAAACTGGTAAAAAGTATTGGTTAACAGTTGACATACTTCGTGTTCAACTTGGCTGACAGATCTGATTTCCTGTACCTAGAATTTTCTTACTGGAGTCTTCACCAGCTGTTAATTTGTATTTTTGTCTTTTCAATGTTCTGTATGCATTCTTGCTAGTATGGGCTCTGATCTGTTAAATTCAGTTTCTAATAGTGATGTCAATATGTACGAACTCTGCTCTTCTGGTATGCTTGTACGACCAGGAGGGGAAGTGGAAAATAGAGCCTGGTCTTGCAGCAATTCTCGTCATGGAACACATCCTTTTGCTGATTAAATTTGGTTTCTCTCGCTTTGTCCCTGAGGTAATCTCTTGTATACTCCCAACTTGTAGAGATATCTCGATGGCTAAAGAATCTTATATGTTATAGTTGAAAGGGCATGTTAAGTCATTAGTGTTGTGTGTGAGAACCTAAATGTATGTGGAACTCTGTTTTGCCATAGGAGCCTGCATGGGTGAGAGCCAAGCGGGCAAAGAATGCAACGCAGGCACAGGATATATGCTCTAAACAGCTTTTAAGGACCATTTCTGGCAGAGAAAGGGCCTCATTAAGGAAAGAGGAATGATGGACAACGGGGTTTTGAAGCGTTTGTTTGAAGAGCCAGATGCTAATGCTGAGAGAAAATGCTGAGTTCTGAAATTTTCATTGTGCTATGTTCAGATTTGGCATGTTTGTTTTTCCTGGGTAGTTAGTGTTGTCTTGAAGACAGTGCAAACTACCAGGTGTTGATTTCATCTGTTTTGAGTGAGAGCTATTCCAACAGAAGGTTATTGTTATGAAAACTTTAGTGTCCAAGTTAGCTTTCATGACTTGGATGGGAGACTTAAAAACTGTCTCTGGAATCAACTAGTGACATGATTTTTGTGAGAACGAATTACCAGAAGCAGCAGTTCTGATACTTGTCTGGTAGTCATGTTCTTTTATGGCTGGATTGTGTCCTTGTGAAGAAAGCAAGTGGGTGTAGTGCTGGACTTAAAACCTTTTACATCTTGAAGTAGTCCTTTTTTAACTCCATGATTTGTAGTAAGCACATGTTTGATTCAAAGCCCCAAACAAAAGAAAGCAAAGAATGTGTGGACAATTCATTTGGTGGAGACATTCAGCCTTTCCATGTCTGACATCAAACTCCTTGGGTTGCACGCAAATGCTGTCGCTGCACAGGGAAGATGGAATAATGATCTTTGTGCCATAACTTTTTAAGAACCGAGGGATGAACCACGAGAGCTCAGACTAACTTGGGGGGGCACACACAATAGCCCTAGCCCAGCTCCTGATATCATCCCTTAAACTTGTCTGCATCTAAACCTCGCGGTGATGACAACAGTGGTTCCGTGGATGTCTCCATGAAAGTATGATTAGCATCAACACGTCTGTGCTTTGAAGCCACAGCATTTCTGCCATTCTTCGCAGCATCATCGCGGCTGTCGGGGATAACTGACGTGGCTGCCCAGGTTTGTTGAGCAGAAAAACTGCCCTCTTGCAATGTGACAGTGCAGATTGAGAGAGAGAGAGAATGTGGAACTTACGTGAGGGTTGGTTGGACAAGTAATCAAGTTATTATATGTTGAAAAAATGGTAGTTTCATTGACTTCTGACTTTCAATATGAACCTTACTCGGTTATAAACCCGGTAGTCATATTACTGAGTGCAAGCTTGGCATGCCTGCCCATGAAAATTCTGGGAAAAATAATTAAATTATAGAAACAAGAAGATGAGTACTCTGTCATTCTTAAATAAAAAAACGCGGCAGCCCTTGCTGACGCAAGTTATGTTCCTTTTTTGACATGTGATCTATAGAAGACTACTTGCTAAGTGATCCAAACTTGCTACCTATCTCATTAGTTGATGTCGAGATGGAAGCTTCCAGTTTTCTTGAATTATTTTATTTAGTTTTCAGAGAATGAAACACTTTCATGTTAATTTCACTTCCACCTTAAATTATTTGACAAATTGTTGTCATTTTGACGTGCCTTTTATTGAGAGTTCTATTACAATTGTTTTTTTTTTCTTTCCATTTTCATCTATATATTTTAAATTTAAACCTTATATTTAACTAATTTTTAATTAAATTTGATCAATTAGGTGAAAATCATTTGATCGTTAATTGAATTTTTTTTAACTCAAACAGCTCTAGAATACCAAAAAAAAAAAAATTATATGTTTATTTTTATTATTTTAGTGAATTTAACTATGAATCATATAATGAGTTGATGTTTTAATCGTACTTTCAAAAAAAAATTGAATAAGTATGATTTCTTACTGATAATAAAAAATAAGATATTATCTAACAAATAAAAATTAAAAATTCTTTCCTTAATTTTATGAGTTTATAAGTTTGCCAAAAGCTGAGGGAAAAAAATTAAACAAATACATTCTGGAATATATGTTATAAAATTTCAATTATTAAATATATGTTATGCAATAATTTGATTGATTTTTAAAATTAATATCTTTACTTTCACTTCTCCAACTTCAAGATAAATTACATAAATAATACTTTCATGCAATATATCTCTTTGAAGCTCTTACATAGAAGTTCTGGAAAGTAAAAAGACAGGGTAGTAAAGGACAATATGGGAAATTTGCTTCAAAAACCAGATCGACAAGTTAACAACCTCCCGCGAATACATATACAATACGAGCCATTTCTCTTGTACGTTTTGCTCTCTCTGCATGAACTACTTTTTTTTTTTCTTTTTTTTTTTTTTTGTTCGTGTTTGTTTCTCTCCACTCCCAATATCGAATCGTGTTTGTCCCAATCAAATCCTAGGGTTTTCTGCTTTCTTGGGTCGATCAGCCATGGTTCCGGAATAGTATGCTCCTCTCCCTCCCTCTCTCGCACTCTCTCTAATATGACAATATCTATACGTAACACCAATTATATCTATGCGATGACATGCATGAATATGTCTATATGTATCATTTTTGTGTTCACGTTGTCGGTATATGAGTATCAAAAACTTTGTATTTGAATGTGGATTTTCGCTTTCCCTTCCCATGTTTTCCTTTTAATCCTAATCTTGCAAGTTCTCTTTTCTTTTTTTTCCATATTTGTTAGTTTACTTTCCTGCCGATGCATTTTGATTCCATATTGCGATTGTTTATCATTTCTGCTACACCTACAGTAGCCTTTGTTTTCTGTTGTTGATTTCCGTTTTGGGTGCTTGTGTCAGCTGTTTAAGGGCTTTAATTATGGTGATTTGATTTGTTCTAGACGTATTGCTTAGTTTGCCATGAAGAAAATATTTTCTGTCCTTTGCTGAAGTGAAGATCATGTAAGCTTCCTCATAATTGATTATGGATGGTGCTTTATCTTTCTATATTTCCTGCGAAACAAAAGAACTTATGAATAGACATTATGAAGAAACATTTACTCGAATAGTTATATTTCTGATAAAAGTAACAAAATTCCATACACTATTTGTGAGGAGTTGAGGATATCATGATGTCTATAGTTTGAGCTAAAAATAGAGTAGTTTTAAGAATTGGGTCCGCCTATGTATTGCATGCAGTGTACACAATGTACTTCATTTCTCTGTTGCGGCTAATTAATTATGTCTTCCTGTTATTCGATCTATTGCTTCAAAGGTGAGGCTCTTAATGATAAGTAGGATCCAGGACATGTGATAGAATATTTTGCACTTAAGAGTATTGGTATAGATTTAGCCATATGGGTTAGTTGAGTGCTTGTTGGTATATAGATGGTGGTGAAAACATATGGCAGAACCAGCTGGAGCAAATGGTCTCAACTTTTTTCAGTATGCTGGATATGAAGTTGAAGTACTGAATAAAAATGTGGCTATAGTTATCCAGGAATGGTCTTAATTCCAAGTGAAGAAAGAGGAGAAACACGGGATTTCCTGGAGGCATCTGATTCGTGCAATCTGGAGTGGCAACACAAGGACCTTGCTTTATGATACAATATGTACATCTTGTTATGAGATTACATGAATTTATTCCTGTGATAATTTCAGTTCCATAGTTGAAATTCTGATCAATTAGCTATGGTTTCAGTGACTATCTTTTCAAACTTCTGCTTATCGGAGATTCTGGTGTTGGCAAGTCATGCCTGCTACTGAGATTTGCGGTAAGCAATGCTGCTTGGTTTACCTCTGGTGAAAATTTAGCTGCAGCTGCTTCTCTCCCTCACTTTCTCTCATGTGCATGAACCAATATTATCTCAATCTGTTACCTACATTGACATTTTAATTCATTTCATTCCATGTATGTGTAGGATGATTCCTATATTGAAAGCTACATAAGCACTATTGGGGTTGACTTTGTAAGTAAATGGTCATTAACTGAGCTTCACATATTTGTAGTTATATGACCTCATTAGAATTTCTGATGTATATGTTCCTCTTTCCTAGAAAATCCGTACAGTGGAGCAAGATGGAAAGACCATTAAACTTCAAATTGTAAGTAGACAACATTATTTCAGAGGTCAATATTGTTAGCCCTTCATTGCTTAATGTCCATATGTCCTGCGTAGTGGGATACTGCTGGCCAAGAAAGATTCAGAACAATCACCAGCAGCTACTACCGTGGAGCACAAGGCATTATAGTAAGCATCCGCTTCAAACTTCTCTGATTTTATTTTTTTTTCTCTCCTACAGCTAGTCTTCACATAATGCCTTGTCCTGGTTTGCTAGATTGTCTATGATGTTACAGACCAAGAAAGCTTCAAGAACGTGAAGATGTGGCTGTCAGAAATTGAAAACTTTTCTACTAATAATGTTAATAAGCTACTGGTGGGAAACAAATGTGACTTATCCGACAAGAGAGCAGTTTCATATGAAACAGCAAAAGAATTTGCAGATGAGATTGGGATTCCATTCTTGGAAACAAGTGCCAAAAATGCTACCAATGTGGAGCAAGCATTCATGACCATGGCCTCAGAGATCAGGAACCGGTGAGATTTCCCGTTCAGCTTCTTCTTTCATACCCACGAGACTGTGATGCTCAAAGCCTCCCAAAAAGTCCTGGTTTTAAGTGCATGTCAAAGCACTTCTTCGGTTCTTTGGTTTTTTTTCTTTCAATTTTTTGTCGGATATCATTGCAGGATGCCTAGTCAACCCGCACTTAGTGCCAGCAGAGCTGCAACATTTAACATGCGCGGTCAACCTCTGACGCAAAATAATCCATCCTGTTGCTCATCTTGACCTATCTTGGAGGGTGACTTATCTGCTGATTGGATTCTGGCAGCAGGTGCTAATCTGGGGTTGTTGCGTTGGCCATTTGTACAGAAGCCTCAGCAACAGGGCTAGTTATTGCACTACTTCTCATTGGATTGGAACCTCTAAAATATCCTATAGAATTTCATTCTATGTTGATTTTTAGATATACTCACACTACTTTCATCTTGCTGTAATTTAAGCTGTAATTTCTTGTTTTCTGTTCTATTAGATCATGTGTCATTTGTTGAACCATCATCTTGCTGTAATTTAGACTGCAATTTCTTGCTGTGCTTTCTGTTCTATTGGATAATCAATGTCAGTAGTTGAATCATCTTTGTTCGGGATCAGTGACAAGGTTAACCTGAACTGCATTGTGACATCTTAAGCTCCCAGGTTGGATGATCTATTACTAAGTTCCGTCAAACTTACACATCCAGCTGTGTAGTGTTCATATTCCCTTTGGTTATTATATGTTTTCAAGAATTATCAAAATATAAGTTTAACTTAAACATTTTTTTTCAACCCATATCTATGAATTTCTCCCTTTTAAAGGTGTTGAGCAATAACAACATACATACATTTCATTTGATTAAAGACAATGCAGAGTTAAATATGACTTCCAAAAGTCACAACGATCATTGGGAGCTCACATTGTATCATTTACATTTACAGTCAGCAGCAGCAGCCGCCATTATCATTCTTGTTCACTTTATTTCTCTCCGTATTTCCAGACTAATCCCAGAAGATTTAAGGGATGTCTGAAGCAGATTTTCCTCAGCAATGAACATTTATGCTGCAAATAATTTAGACTTCCACAAAATTACGCCTAGAATGACCAAAAATGTTTATTTCAATAAGAGTTCACACCAGCGACGGGCTCCCTTAAAGCAAGGTATTGAGGCTTGAAGTGGGCAAGCAGACCTGAAGCTGCCCATACTCCAAAAAGAACTGCAACAATGCTTCCTGTAAACCCATTTATAGTCATGTTTGAAACCAAGACTGCACATACCAGGAACTTTCATTGGAATGCTCAGCCATGCTGCTAACTTGGGGAAGTTTTTGGTGACCATCTTAACTAATGAACACCAAATTGACACAAAAAGCATTGCTGCCCCAAAAAAGAAACACATCAAAATTCCAAAAGAAGATTACCAGGAAAAAAAAATATCATAATTCCTTCAGCTCATGATCTAGTCAAAAACTGGCATACCATTTGTAAAAATAAAAAAACAAAATAAAAAAATTATCAGTCAACATAAAATGAGTAAATGTTTAGTGTCCAAAATGATGAAAAGGCATGATGCTACTTGTCACTCTCTAATTCATTTCCTGCCAGGGATTTTTGTGGCCTGTCTGTTCCTCTTCTTAACACCAGACTTGGCAACCTTCAGACTCCTGTGAACGGAGCTCAACCTTGCAAGGGCTGCTTTCTTCAGATCTGGCCTGTAGTAGTTATCTGCCACCTGCAATGCAAGATAAAAAAGTTTACCAAATATGCCCCAATTGAACCAAAGAAACATATGGAACAGACCAACTGCTTGAGGAAGAAAAACAACCACATGCCAAGGATCTTAAAAGTGAACCAGTATCTTAACAACAACTAAGCTACTCATACATAGATGCGGAGGCACCATAATGAAAAAAATCCAAATATGGCAGCTCTGACTTCTACAGTTATACTACCAAGTCTACTGCATGAAGCATGCATATATATTGAAGTATCTTTTGACTTAAAAATGCTCCTACATATTTTAAGTATCTTTTACAGACCACAAGCTCAGAAGCCAAGCGTAACAAGTGCATTTCATTTAAGGAACCACATGAAGGGTCCCCTTTCACATGTTAGTGCCCCTTCGTGGCAAGGTAAAGCAGGAAATTTAATTTAAAATATCGCTACATATGTTGAAGTATATTTTGCAAACCACAAGCTCAGAAGCCAAGTGTAACAAGAGTATTTCATTACAGGAGCCACATAACAGGTTCCTCTTACATGTTAGTACTGCATCAGGGCAAGATAAAATAGGAATTTGACTTAAAAATATGCCTACATATGTCGAGTATATCTTGCTTGGAAAGCCAGGCATGACAAGTGCAATTCATCAAAGAAATCACATAACAGATACCTCATACATGTTAGTGATTCATCAGAGCAAGATAAAAGCCAAATTTGACGTAAAAATACATGTATTAAAGTATCTTTTGTACACCACAAGCTCAGAAGCCAAGCGTAACAAGTGAATTTCATTGAAGGAACCACATAATGGGTTCCCCTTACATGTTAGTGCTTCATCACGGCAAGATAAAAGCAGAATTTCACTTAAATCGAGTTTGTTACTTCCCAGCATATCTTTGGGCAAATAAACACATTGCAAGAAATCAGACATGTAAATATTGAGAAAGTTTTTTAAAAAGCACTATGAATAGGGCAATCAGCACTTTCTGATGCATATTTTATAAAAGCTAAATAATTTCAAAAGATACTACAATTGAGCACAACAAACTATTGACACATCATTCCATGATAAAGTGGAGTTAAACAACAGTTAGAAAATTTAAAACCAGATTCACACAAAGAAACACTATACTTTCAATATGTAAGACCAAAGCAACACGAAACAAACTGCAGTTTTCAAGTTTTCTTCCAAGAATGAGAAATATACAATGAGAAAGCAAAGAATTCATTACCTATTCGTAACCTAGAATCAGCAAAACTAATTAACAAAACCGGTTTCCATTGGAAAAACTAGAACACCCTCAGGTTCCCAAAGGAAGTTTAAAAATCAAATAAGACCTAAAAACAAGATGCATTACAGAACTCAGTGAAAACAAAACTAAAAAGAAAAAGCTATCAAACAGAAACTTCTATGGCACCTGGTTTGTGACAGCCTTTGCCATTCTGTGGAACTCCTTTTTCATGACGGACTTGTGAAGCAAGGCTGCAGGCTTGTTCTGTTTCTTTGTCTTAGTTGTTGCAAGCACGAGGGATTGATCTTGCCCAGGTTGAATAGTGACTGTTTTCTGGTTTGCCAACCCTGGTACGTTACACAAAATCAACTCCAAGACAAGAGATCTAAGAACAAGGAGAGAGACAGAGAGAAAGAGGGAGTTGTTCCATGTTAAGTGGTTTAGAAGACCAGAAGGGAATAACAGAAAAAAAAACTGGACCATGGATCATGTTAAGACCACGTTTCCAGTTTTACTCCCTGAAAGTTTGAACAGGAATGGATTTGCAAACATATCTTTTTCTTTTATTTCACTCCTCTAGAAAAAGTTCAACATAAAATTCAAAGCAAGGATCACTTTAGAAAGAATTGCCCTGAAACAGATTTTTCAAGCATTACTAAACTGAGCACGATCTATCAAATGTCTACTTAGAAGACAACCAAAATTGTTGGTGTAAGTCATGTGAAATCTAAATAATCATTGATCACCCCCATTAGTACAGTAAATCCAGTTGCCAATTTGCTTAAAGAACGAACACATTTGAAGCCATTAACAGCATTCATGTGCATATAATTTTACAATCTTGGACATAAACCTGCAAAAAGCAACTACAATATGTATAAATACGCATATATGTGTGTGTGTGTGTGCGTATAGAGAGAGAGAGAGAGAGAGTATGTGTACCAGAGTACTTGTAAGAGTTGAGATTGTAGAGATTGTTACTCTCTTTACTGAACTGCACACCAGCAGTTCCTCTCCCAAACTGCTTCACCAGAAACGAGTTGTTCTTCTTCACCATCTCCCACACCAAAGGCCCTGGAACTGTCGCCATCTCCTACTTCTCTGCACGTCACAACACCAGAGTCACACGCTAGAAAACCATAGACTTATCTGGACGTATTGAGGTAGACATGGATATATGTATCCGTGTGTGTGTGTGTGTGTGTGTAGAGAGAGAGAGAGAGAGAGAGAGAGAACCTGTTGTTAGGGCTCTCGCTGAGAAGCTTAAGGTGGAGAGAACTGAAGAGCGGGAGAGGAAAGTACGTCTTATATTTCAATTGCCAGGAAAACCCTAATTGATCTTTTGTGATTGTTTGGACGAAAGGGGTATGCTTCGTTTTACTCTTTTACGATTGTATCCTGGAATTTCGAGATGACCGGAATGCCCTTGTTTATTTGGACCAAATAGCTATGGGCTGAAACCCCAACTGGAGCCCTAAAAGTGGTTTGGGCCGAAACGTTCTGGCCGACCCATATTTGATTACAAGGTATAAATCATGATGCACAATAATTTAATAAAATAAATAATTAAAATTTTTATTTTAAAATTAATATATTAAATTAGAAGATTTTTTTTATTAAAAAGCTGAAATCAAATTAATGAAGAATCTTTAATCGTATCTCAATTAATCTGATACAGATCCTGTATTTTCTGATATCTTCTATCAACTTTGACATAATTAACACTTTGTTCATGTTTTCATGATTAAAGTTTTAATCTTTCATTAACCAAACTAATTAAACCAAACTCATCTTATGTACTCAAACTACATGCTTGTGACTTCAGTCTCAAATCATTTATTTTCTTAAACTTTTTCCAGATTTAAACTAACATGTGATCTTTTGATAAAGAAGAATTAAAATCAAATGATTGGAAGCTAAATGATCTAGAGTCAAAAAGAAGAAAAGGAAGAAGCTACAATTGAAATAGCAGCCAAGTCTTTCAATACTGTCACAAACAGCACATTTTGGATTTCGAAGTAATCAAAAGAATGATAAGGCTCAATTTCTAACATATCCCAACATGCAAAAGAGAAGAAAACCTTACGGATTCCAAGCAACCAAACAAAGTCATTCCTCAAAACCCAGTACACTGGAAAAATTAGTTATTCAACCCTGGAACTCTGTGAATTAAAACCTAATACCAGGTCGTGAGTACCTACTACCAGATCATTTTTTACACCTGGACTAATGTTACATTATATACAGCGCGCCATAGCAGCCTCATCATCCTTCATACCCCTATCACTTCATTTCTACAATAAGGGAATGCCATTGCATTGTACAGAGTGATTCTGCCTTCAAGCAGGATACAAAAGGTGCTGCTAACCGGGCATGATTTATATAGGAAGCAGAAAAACAAAAATCCCATAACTACTAGACAAGTTATGGGCAAAACCCTTCTACTGCAACTTCCCCCCCAAGAAGCGCATTCATGAGTTGCTCGATGGCAAACATCGGTGTGCTGCTCGCGCTGAGCCATTCACCGCTTCATTTATCCTACTGAATACTAACTTTATGGGGATACAGGCTACAACAGGTTCCTTGGGCTTTTCCACCACCGCTTTCTTGTCTCCTTCACTTAGCTTGTGACCAGTCAGTGAAGACAGTTTTCTGATCTTCTTCGACAATGATGTAGGCTTCCTTATTTTGGAAGACTTACATGGTGAAAACCGAGACTGTGATTTCATATGCTTCATAGGATTTCTTCCGGCAACTGAATTTAGCTTAACTGCATAACTCACATCAGCAGCCTCAACAATGGGCACATCAGTTGCATTATATTCTTTGTTATCTATTAAATGGCCATAATAGCCACCATCCAAAACCTCAACCGTGAGAGGGTGACCAACGATGGCTTTACCATTCAATTTACTCATAAGAGAAACTAGGGGGACATCCTGGGGTGGGTAGCTCGCCTTGACCTCAAGCTTAACATCATAGAGCGAACAGCTTCTTGCAGGAAAATCAGGGAACTGGTATCTGGAATTAACTGTAAAGCGGGACTGACGATAGGGAAGCAACCTTTGAGGGGTCAGAGAACCATCAGGTAACAACTTCACCTCTGCTTTTGGTCCTCTCATATAAGTTTCCCTGTGAGAAGTTGGCTTCTTCCAGTCCTGGAAGCCACCTATATGGTCTTCAGCAACTGGCTTGGATTTTGCTTGTAAGGTGCAACTGTATGAAGCCAGGGACCCACCAATGCCATTGCAATCAACCTTCTTCAATCCCTGAGGGAATCCATCCAACTGCTCTATTCCCGCCAAATAATCGTTGGGTTCATCATTCATGTCCAGAAATTTTCTCGAGTCTTGTTTTCTATTTTTACTTATCTGTCTTGAATTCCTCTTTCCTTTTGACTGCCACTTTGAAGTACCTTTCTCAATCCTCTGGGTACTATTACCAACATGAACAGCTGCTGAACTGGTAGAGCCAGATTCATTAAGACCCTCATTTTTCAGTGAGACAGCTTCGGCCTGACTGCTCTGACTAGACTGCCTCCCCAATGCACCACCTTGTGGCCTCCCAGATGAACAAGAGACAAATATAGAAGAAAAACCTGGTAGAATTAAACGTGATTTAGGTATAAGAAGCCAACTTCCACACCATTCAGCCATGCAACACAAAATAGAAAAGAACACTGATAATCAAATGGAGTCGCTGCAATAGCAGGTCAAAAGAAAGATGGGCTCACAGGCAATTTATCAGGTACAAACAAAAGCAGGCTCAGAGGCAATTTGCATAGATACATAAGAATTATAGAACACAAGTCTATTGAAGGCAAATAGGTCCATGTATTTAACCAACAGCTACAAACTAACCAAATAGTAACCAATGCAAAATCTTACAAAAAAAAGATGTGACACATAAATAAAACCAAGAAAAATGGAATATGAAAGCAGCTAGCAACTTTATCATTGGCAAAACAACAATATGCTAATTTTGACCAGTGAAATTAAGTACATGGTTACTTTATTCCATCTATGCACAGAGAAAACACTAGAACCCACTATTCCAATCAAGATCTGAAACTGTAATCTAATATGCAAAAGGAAATTTATCTGATCATGGGCCGGGGCACAAGGACCTAGGTACCATCCAGGAGAGAAAAACCCTGGAGGTGATTGCAATGAGCAGAAATTTCCATCAATTGCCAAAATGAAACTTGACAGCCGTGATGCTCAAGATTACAACGTAACCTTTAAGTGTTTGTATTACTCTTTGGATGTGCACCTTAGTTTGAACCACTGTGGGTTTGAGAATGTGAAAGAAAAGAAGAACCATGATAATTGATCTGCATATCAAAAGCTGCTGCTGCTTCTTTCGGAGCTCCAACAATACTTGCATTTGGTAAACATTCATGAAATCTAGGCCACTTTAGGACCAACAGGTACAACCATCAGTCTTTCAAAATTAGTGAAACTACAAATATTCTTTTTTGGGAGCCTGAAGGATCCACAACTATCCAGTTAGCAATTCCCATGGTACCTTTCTTACACTATCTCCACCCTCCCCACCCTCCCCCCCCCCCCCCCCCCCCCCCCTTTTCTCCTCCCCCTTCTTTTTTTGCCTCATTGCAAAAAAAATTTTTGCCAATCAGATTGAAGCTTCTAGATTTTTGCATATGTAATTGTCCTAATGCATTCCAAATAAGAGATGAACTACCAGAAAAGATTATCAGTGGAGAAATTCATAGATGCTTTAATTAATCATACCTGCAGAGTGTTTGTCCTCCCCAACAAATGGCACATCAAATAACCTGTCAGAAGAATCATTATCAGCTAACCCCGATATGCTGGAAATTTCATTGTCCTTCACCTTGTTATTAACATGTGAAGCATCATAGATGTTTTCCAAAGCATTTAACGAGACACCATTCTCACATGAAACTCCAGTGCTATCTGAATTATTATTAATTACCACAGAAAAACTTTTCCTTGACTCATTAGATTCTATCCCTGAAACTTTGCTGTCAGATAATCCTCGATGAGGTGAACCATTCGAATTGGCAAGTTGATCGCAAACAACTGGAACAGAAACCATAGCTGTACTCTCCAAAACCTTCGTCAATGGCCGACGACGATTCTTCCTTTTCAAGAACTCATGAACATTTGCCACTTGGGATCTCTTTCTTTTCAATGATGAGGAATAAACTCTGTTGCCATTTACAGGACTCACATCAGGCATACCACTTCCAGTGTTCGAATCACAGAGTGAAGCACTGTCTTGTTGAACTAGCTCAAGTCCTCCACCAGCCTGGACCTTTCCTTTTGACCCTACACCCATGCCCAAGTCCTCAAGTCCTCTCATGCGCTTAGTTCCTTCTGTTCCATCATCCTCAGAATCATTTGGGGTTCTTCTTCTCTTTCCCAGAAGAGATTGCACTTTAGAAGAACTTATATGATTAGGCTCCTCAAAAGATATGCCAGATTGTGATAATTCTGGTGCTGAATCTGACTCATCTTCAGAATCACTCATATCATCAGTCATATCCTCATTTTCTTTACTAGAATGAGACATCATAGAAGATTCTCCGGGCGAACTACCATGCTCACCACACGAATTATCTCTCCTTCTAGAGAAGAAGTCTGGGTGATCCCTGCCTAGGCGAGCACTCTCAATCTCAAGAGCATGGAGAATGGCATCCTCCCTTCGAGCATATTTCACTGCCTTCTTACTAGAATTGGCTGCAGAAGCCTTAGCTTTCTCGATGCATTCGTCGTACTCCCCACAACGAAATGCCTTCACCCTCTTAGATTTTTCAAGATTGTACCAATCCCTGAAGCAATAAAGAGTGGAGTTTCTGTCACAGATGTCAAGCTTTATATAAAGAATAATAGAAAGGAAACAACTAGACTTTCAGGAAATTCTGGAGCATGATAGAAATTGTAATCCTGAAAACAACGCTTCAAACTAATACACCACCAATCCTATATGTATAAGTTGCCCCACAAAGCACTCCTAGAAGAAAAAATTTGGATGTTAAAGTGTCAGCTGATTTAACCAAAAAAATTTGTCAAGATGCAAAATGTGTTAGATAGTGGAGGTTCATTGCAGCATACTACCAGTCATTGAACCATAGGCACGGCAGATGCTAAATTCTTGGCAATTCTGCTGTAATTTTGTCCTCTTGCTCTTGAATTTCATGAATTGTACATATCAGCCCCACACACCCCTAAACAACTTCAGACCATTTCATCCAACTAGAATCAGAAACTGGACAAGTTCTTGTGGTTAAAGATGAAGCCTCAAGGACCAAAAGTTCCTATCTTAAATTTCAGTTTCCATGCAGGTTTTTGAGAATACTGTCCGCAAATTAGCTGATGGCTAACCCTCATTTGGGCCTCAAAATTATGAAAATGAATAAATATTTTCTTTAGAACAATCTGTAAATAGAAGAATAACAAAAGATGTTAAAAGGATCTGATATCTGCAAAGAAATGTATGAATTCTGGTTAGTCTATCAGCTCCTTGCAATTCTTCTATTCCAACCTTGAGAAACAATAGCATTTTGGACCGCACTTAACCAGATATCCATGCTAAGACTAGCCTTTTGACATCTTCTAATGTATCGGTAAAGCAACAAAATGCATTCCTTGTTCACTTTATGCAGCAAGTTTTCAAAAGGATATCTTAAATAATATCCAAGAAACTAAATCTCAAGGTCAACCTAATATTTTAGGACACAAGAACCTGAAAATATAGACATAAAGGAACTAACTGAAATTTTGTGACGGTAGTTTATGCCTGAAATTACAAGAAAACCATAGCTGCAATGCTATGGCCCCAACTAGTCTTGAGGGAAGGCTACATTTAGATGAGCTGCCCCAATTGCTTATGGGTAAGTTCAGACATCCCACATTCAGTGCATGATACATTAGTTTCAAGTTTCACATATAATGTAGCCTGGATGCAATAAAACGCCCAAAATATGGAAAGCTGCACGGTGTGAAAATCAGTGTGATTGGCAATTCAAATTTGAAGAAACAAATTGGCTTTGTAAAAGAGATACCAGGTGAGACAAACATCAGTCCCTCACTTCTTGGTTGAATTTTGTGAAAAGTGCTCGGGGAACATCGTCGGAAAATTAATTTTTGTCAAATTGCCCTTCAAATCACTTCAATTTAGAGGAAAAATCAGAAAGCAGGATTAGAATGAACGCTTCTATCCAGTTAACTTCCCTCCAATCTGTCCACTTCCATACGGAGATAAAAGTAGAAATGGTGAGAAATTATCACATAACACTTCTATTCCCTTTAGTTTTCTTATGCTATCTAAGTACCAAACAAGACATACTACAACACATTCACCGCATCACTGAACTTCTCTCAAGTGTTCTCAATCAAATCGCACTCATAGAGCCACGTTAACATTACAATGCCCAGTTACTAATAAAATTTTAACATTCTAACTGAAATTTTTATGTTAAAATCTATTATTTAAAATAAATCAAGCCCAAAGCTGTATCTTTTCATCGGTTGCGCAAGTGACATCACAAAAAAATAAAAAAATAAAGATCCTCCAAACCAAACAAGAAATGCTGTTCCTCATGATTTAAAGGCAACACGCCACCATTTTGCATAAACAAGCAAGACTTTAAGCCACAAATCCAAATAATCCAACAGTCACAATTAGGGAAAGCAGCAAGAACTCATTATCATTGAACATGACATTGAAGAAAGAATACAATCTCTATTAAAACGAGCACCAGCACAACATTGACATCTTTTCAAGCATATGATGGACTACATAGCAATATCGAAACTTAAGAGTACCAGATGGATTATCATAGCAAAAATAATCTGGTCAAGATATGGATAGAACCACTACATATTAACAGATACAATCTATTGCTAAAACAAACCGAAAAATACAAACATGACCAAGATAACCAACCAAAGAAATAGTCAAGAGAAAATGCTCAACTCACACGCTGGCATCCTCACGACCCAGAAGCTTCACAGGGGTACCCGATCTTGGCGAAACCAAGCAACTCTCAGATAACTCGTCGAGACCCATAATGCGACCCGGCCACCACGAGCCGTTTCGGCGCCGTACCCAAACCAACCCGCCTACTGATGCATCAATGTCCTTGGTGTTGGGCTCATCGGGACTCCCCATCACCAAACAACCCACCTCCCGACAAAGCCAAAGTAAATAAACAAACGAAAGAATAAACGTTTTTTTTTTTTTGTTTTCAAAAAAAGCTAAAAAGAAAAGAAACCAGGAAACAGTCTCTGATCTCAAAAATCAATCTCGACCCTCCATTTTTAGCCGCACCAGGTCTCTAAAATCACCAGGAAGCTTTCTTCCATGAACAGATGCATATACCTTAACTCCTGCAGTCCAAACAAAGAACCAAAAAAAAAAAGTTTAAAAATCACCGTTAAAAAACCCCGAAAACTTGCATGCAACTCAAAACCCAAGAAAAAAAAAAAGCTCAAAAAACTTTAAAAACAGAAGACATGAATATAGATAGAGATACAAACATGGATATACAGATAGTTGAAGCGAGAAACCTAAGAGTGAAGGGTTTTGTCGAAGAGAGAGATCTGGAGAAGAGAGAAATAGCAAAGAGGAAGAGGCCAGTATAGCCACAGAGAGAGATCTGGTATTTTTTGTTTTTCCTTGTTTTCTTTAAGTTTCTCGGTCTTTTTTTCTTTTTGATTTTTTAAAAGTTTTTTATCTTATAACTCCACCGTTTCTTCTCTTTTTTAACTTCTACGATTTTGTTGAAGCACCCATGTGGAAATTCTGGGCAGAGTGTACGAACACATACAGAGACTGGAGGTGGCGAAGAACAAATGAAATGAGCTTCTGTTCGGATCAAAACCTACCTTCCCGAACCCTTTTTTTTTTTTTTTCCCCTTACAGAAAAACCCAGAGACGGAATAGAAAGAGTAAGTGAAGGGAGATAGGAGAGAGAAAAGAAAGCAAGAGTAAAACTCGTTCGGTTCTCATATATACAATCCATTAAATTAGGGTACCACGTCAGCAAATCACCTCACCGCTTTTCTACTACCTACCGAGTTTTTCTTTAGCAAATGATAATAATTTTTATTATTTAAACCTTTTCCCTTTTTCAAATATCTATTTTTTAAAGTTAAAATAAATATATATATAGATATAAATTTTTAATATATGAAATAAAATTATAATGCAAACATATATATTAATGGATATCATTGTATTGATCATGACAAAATAAATAATGCCACCTCAGCTTTACGAAAAATATAATAATGTTATTAATTTTTAAATTAAAATAAAAATATAATAATGTATTGACAAAAATATATTAAAATTCTGATAAATTATATATGTTGTTTTACATTTTCTCATGGATCACATTAAGCAATAATATCAATTAAATAATAAATAAATAAATAGATGTGTTATTCAATATCCATTGCGATCATTTAAATCAAATAAATAATCTTTAACTAAGTGACACTCTTTAATTATTTTAACGACACGAAACTGAAACTAGAGATAAAATTTAAAATTTTAAAGATGAAAATGTATCAAAATTTTATTCTTTTTATAAATATAAAAATTAATTATTTAACAATTTATTTATTATGATTATAAATTAATTTATTAATAACTTAACTTAATGTTGGATGACTAGATATGATATATATGATAATTATATATCAATGTTAATAAACATATGTATAATCTATATTCTAACTTATATGATACCTTCCCAAACGGTATGAATGTTAAGAGATGGAACATATTGTGCTATTTTTTTCTTTCCAATATAAAATAAATAGATTAATTAAAGATATAGGATACAGCATATCTCTAAATTTATTCTTCTTCCTAAATTAGAATTTTCATTTTCATAAATAATATAGAGGTTAAAATGCATATTTCAATTTGTATAAAGTATAGTTTGACTTATATTAAAGAAAATAAACTTTTGTGTGAACCAAATATAAAAAGTAAATGAATATCAAATTACGTAGAGATTAAAGTAAAACAAAAGGGAAATTAATGATTTTATTACTCCCCGATGTTGGAGCAAATATTTTGATAAATCAATATCTAAATAATACAATTATGTCTTCACACAATATCCACTTTAATATTAACCAACAAGTTATAAAATATATAATTACAAATTAATTAATCAATCCAAAATGTGGGATTTAATGATTATGTATTAGATTGTATACATCTCGTTAGAAATACTATTATCTTGCATGATTTATGTTGCATGCAAATCAAGTTGCAGGTACAAACTTCTGTAAAAAGCGTCTTAATTTAAACAATTTGACATAATATATATTCACAATTATTATATTATTTATTTTATATAATTAAAAATATGGTAAATATTATATAATTCTTTGACGTTTATATCATATTATTAAAGAAATTTTTTATATTTAAAAAATTATTAATGAAATCTTAATTTGTTAATTTTGATCAAATTTAAGTTATTAAAAAATTATAGATATTCAAATTAAACATCTTATACAATAAATTAACTTTAAATTTTTATAAATATCATAAAATATTTAAAATAATTTTAATTTTGCATATTTTTAAATCAATATATAATTTAAACTAAATTAATTGATCAATTTTAGTTTATCATTTATAAAATATTAAAATTTATTTAATAACATATCCTAGTCATCAAAATTTATAAAATATTTTTCGTAAAAATATATGTTAAATTTAATTAATTAAATCATTTACAATATTAATTTGATTTATGTCACCTCGTGAAATAATTCATCTTGGAGTCTTCTAAGTGACGAAAAGGTACAAAGAGTTGAAATTATAACGATGCATATTAATTTTAACGTCATAAAATTGACTTTAAAAATAAATAATATTTAAGAAATTAATAAAATAAAAACAATATTATTTATGTCTATACATAATTACAAATCATTAGTTGTTATTTATATGTCGCTTGTCATCAAACATGTGGTAGAATTTACATTAAGCTTTTATAAATCATATTGATAAAAGGGTTATCTCATAAAATAATATATAAAATTTTAATATTTTACACTTTACAACACATATTTTAAACTTATAAAAAAAAATTTGTATCAAACAAAATAGCATATTTAAGTTGAAGTAACATGTCAAAATAACAAGCTATATTAAAATCTGTTATTAAGTTGAAGTAATATTAAGAAAATTTTAAAACCAAATTATATTGACATTCAACAACAAAAGTTTTTAAGGTAAATGTTCAATTATATATACTCTATTTTTAAATAAATTTTAATTTATTGATTATCCCCATAATAAATAAATTCTACACTTTTCTTTTATTAAATTTGAATATTTTTATTTACGATTTTTTTTTTGATAATCTTATTATTGATTTTTTTAAAATTTTTATGATAGTGATTTAAATATTTTTGATATTTATGAAAAACTTTAAATATTGAATTGGTTGTAAAAGATTTTTAATTATTTAAATATATTAAAATGATACATTAGTTTTTTTAAGAAATTAAAATTTAATTTTTTTAAAAAATTATCTTAAAATCTTATATGATATTTATTTATAATTTTATTTAAAAAGAAAAAACTGAAGAGGGTATTTACAATCCATCAACTTCTACTGAAAATATAGCATCTCCAATATGCCTGATATAGGTAGAACGCACCGACCCTTTTTACCGGAACCTCCTCCAAGTTCACGTAAGTCATGCCCATGAATCCGAAATGTGCCTTGGTGCGTTGCTGACATCGTATTGTCACATATCTTACACTTGTCCCACATGCGCTCCGTGGGTCCCGACTGTCGATGGTCACCAAGGATGCTTCTGCTAAAATTAACGGCTGTAATTCATTGTACAAGAGTTCAACTCAAGATGTGCATTTTGTAGCCACCACGAGAAATACTAAATCTAAAAATTAGAATACCAACTAAAACGGCGCGTTTAGGATGTTGGCTCTTTAGGTTATATTCAGCTCGTGGAGGCACCGGTGGCATTGCTGAACACAGATATCTTGTGGGGGGAACTGTGGAGAAGAAATAAATCAAAAAGCAAATCACAAATTCACAGCTATGACCGGTAAATTTGGTTTATCGTCTCTTTTTTTTAAAAAAAAAAATAATTTCACTCATCGAAATCATGTCTATATGAATAGATACGCTCGTAAAGGATTGAGCTCAGTGAAGCTTTGTTAATCTTGATTGCATGGTGAATTTAGAGCGCTTAGTAAACCTCTGCTGCCGGTTTGATGACTCCTGGCATAAAGTTTTTCCTTTTTTTTTTAATCTTGGGAGTTTTTACGTTAATCTCCGTGGGTTAGCTTCCTTGCCCGTCTACATTTTCTTTTTAGAGATAATTCATTAATTTTATGACGTACTGGAAAATATACCTCTTGTTGATCAAGGTTTGGATTTAGTTTGTTCAAATTTCCCTTTTGCAATGCTTTTTTAAGCTTGTGGACATTCAGTAATAATGGGGCTTTGCTCGGACTAATTGAGCTGGTTAGTTCTGTATGGTTTAAAAGTGATCAAGTTTGTCATCTGTTAGACTGATGATTGCATCATTGGAGCTGTTTCGGCACAAGTAAACTTAAGTTTCAATTGCTGAAACGAGCTAAAAGGTGTGAGATTTTTCTAGAATGAGATGGGATCATATTTGTCTCTTGTATACCTCCTATGTACTAGGTGTTGTGCCTTCTTCTGTTTGCCATTGCTTTAGATTATTATTTTTCCAACAGCAGTGAGATATAAATGGGTTGGATAATCTGCTTTTAATTGTTATGATGATGAAAGTCACAGCCAATAGGGTGTAAAAAATGATATCGATGCTTAATGTTTATACGAGAGAGATAATGTATAAAAATGTCTGACTAGAGAGGATGAATAAAAAGAATAAGCATGAAGAAGAAGGTAATACTGGTTAACATTAAAATTTATGCATGCAATTAATAAAGGATAATTGTTATTAAGAATCTAATAGGATTGACTTGCGTTTTTTTTTCCCACAATCTCCTCTGTATCTTAAAGTTAAGCTGTCTTTACAGACTATGGACAGGAGCAAGAGATGGAAATCGAAGCATTGGAAGCAATACTTATGGATGAATTTAAAGGTTAATTGCTTTTATGTTTTGAGCACCCGTTCTTAACTATTTCACTTGATATTAAATTCCATTTCCACACCCCTGACAGTTACAGTGGCACTTTTTCTTCTTGTTTTGACTGTTTCATGCCAGAAATTCATTCTAGTGAAAGTGGATTGAATACTTCAAATCGATGTTTCCAAATAACGATATCTCCACAGGTACGTACTCCATGATGCTTCCTCTATATTTGTATTTATTTTTTCTTTTTCCATAAATCTTGTGGACAATATGGTGAAAACGTTGTTATACTTCTGGTGGTTGGTACTATTTTCTTTTTGTTCTCTCCCTCTCTTGGACTTTTTTTTTTTTCTTTTTTTGGTGAGGTGGTGTGCTTATGGTGTTTTTCAGATGCCCAAGAGCCATAGAATAATAGCAGCAGATCACCATTAAGTCCAGTATCTCTCTTAATTGTTGTTTGGTTCTCTTAAAAGGTTTCTATCCTTTCTAAGTTATCTAATTATTTTAACCTCATATGATACTTCATTGTCACAGAAATATATTTATGTTATCTCTTCATGTATTATGCTGGCACTTTGATAACATTGAAATGATGTTAGGATATCTTTGAAGTGGTTAAAACTAGAGTTTGTGCTGTCAAAGTAAAAGAATTAACTTAGTTATTATTATTATTATAACTTGCATGTTTAATCAGTACAATGACAAGTGTACTCATGATATATCGTTGGTAAACCTTTTGTTTCTTAAGTATATATGGAACTATCAAGATTTGAAATTTTAGCCACTCCAAAGTATCACTCCATGTAACTAAAAATAATCGATTTGGCATGCAACTAAAAACTTTTGTGTGTTCAATTCCTCCCCGTCCACCCCCTGCCCCCCCCTACCAAAAAAAAAAAAAAAAAGACCAATTGCTTGTGCCCCTAAGGCGAAGCTTTGTCCAAGTTATCCTACATGACAAGCTTGTTCTTATGGTGAGCTGGTAAGAGTGGAATATATTAGGATCTCTTTCTGAAAGACAATTATTTTTTTTTTCTTTTCTCTTTGTTCTAGGTGTTCGTCAATGGATCCATTTAATTGTCCCTTTTCATAGTAATTCTACTTACATAATCATTGTGCCTTCTACTCAACAGGATGATGAGGCAGATGACTCAACAACCCTTCAAGGTTAATCTTGTGACCATACAGAGAAAAAGGAATTCTTTCTCACGTGTATATACATTGTGTGTGCCTGTGTAAATCATTGAGCTGAACAATTGAAAACTTTGAGATCTCTCTTTGCTTGTTTATATAGTTCATTTTTAGCTTCGTTCTTAATGTAACCTATTTCTTGAACTTCTCTTGCAGTTCAGCTAGCTTTAATTTTCTCACATACAGAAAAATATCCTGATGAACCTCCACTTTTGAATGTAAAGAGGTCAGTACATTCTTCTTGAAATGTGCATGTCACTCTACAGAACATATGTTTAGTACTTTTCAATCACTAGACATTGAAGGTGTGTCTGACTATTGATAAGAGGAGAACTACTTTTCACTCTTATTATAATTCTATCTGTGATGGAGATAGCTTTCTCCAGAAATCTTTATTTTTTTTCCTGTAAAAAAAAAAAAGAAAGAAAAGAATTCCACCTTTGACTTTGGAAAGTACTTAACTTTTTCTTCAATTTTCTAATTCCTCTTATACTATACTGGGGTTCAACAAATGATAATCACCTTTTCTTTGTATTTTGAATGTCTGGTTAAGCGCATGGACATTACAATGTTGTTATTGGTTGAAAATTTTAATGGGATTGCATCACTTAGTGAAACATATAAACTTTGTCATCTAATTTGCTAGTTATTTCTGCTACTAAAGATACGCTGCTAAAATGTTTTAATGAGCCCATTACTGTATGTGCAAGAGCTGGCTTAAGCAGTAACATGATCAAATTCGCTAATGTGTGGTGTGCGTAGACTTTAGTAGATTGGACAAACTCCATCTTGGTTTTCTGGGGATTTGATTAGTTGTGCTTGCAAGTTATCTTGTAGATGGTTCTTTGTCATCAATATTGTCATATTCAGCCATATTACGGACAAGTGAAGTGTTTTATTTATATTTATATGTCAAATGGAGCCATGGTTCTTGCACTGATGTTGGTATTTCATCTTCCAGTATACGAGGAATACAAACTAGTGATCTCAAAATTCTGAAAGAAAAGCTTGAAGAAGAGGTATTCTGCTTGGCATCTTTTATATGTGTGATTAGTGATGTATGCCATTTATTCTCTGATCATATCTCAGGCTTCTACACAAAGCTTGTCTAAAATACATATTTGGTGTGACTAGGAAATGTTTAATTTCTTGGTGTCACCTAGCTTCCTCGTTATATGCTGTGAATGAAAAGTGATACTGTTTTTGGATTAAGTTATATGGATTCTGACCCAGAAATTGTGTTCCCCAGGCATCTGAAAATCTTGGTATGGCTATGATCTACACCTTGGTTACATCAGCTAAAGAATGGATGTCTGAATTATATGGCCAAGAAGCTGATGCTGATGACATTAAAATGGAAGAGGCAGCAAAAGATGATGTATGGCTGTTTGTTTGCTGTTTAACTTTCAAATGCTGTGATGTTTATATATTTATAGTTGGGTGTAGATGTAATTTAAAACAATTCATTTGCTAGATTCTAGAACCTTTACTACACCATTGATTGCTTCTCAAGTTGCAAAGTGTGTCAAATGAAGCCCACACAAGCAGATATAGGCTTAGTTGGAAAATGTCTTGAACACAGTGATGGAATTTCTGAGTAGGTTATGGCTTAAATTGTTTGACGTTTTTGCTATAAGCAGAGAAATCTTCTTTCTTAAAAGCATTAGTAGAGGGGAAAGAAAAGGCCTGTGGCTAGCCTGTTTGTTGCCATTTCGGTTTTGTTAAATTCATGAATTCAGCCTCAAATATGGCTTTTAGATCATAGTGAAATTGGATACTCAACCAAATCTAATGACTAAAGAAAAATCTTGACCATTGAATGAGTGCTTTTTGCACAAAGGTTTTGATTTTGCTTGGCTGCGCAAGAAGGATAGTTTTAAGCATGATAGGATAGAGGTTAAATGGCTTGGTTTTGTGTAATGGAAAAGAGAGGGAGGTTAGAAGGCTTATTCTATAGTGCTTATTAATTTGCTTTCTATTGCTCATACCTGCTCTCTTTTGCTCATCTTTAAAGTGAACTATTTATGAGAAATCTTATAAAGAATGCTTCCATGAGGATGTGATGCAATATGGTTATAATTGTATTGGCAATACACATTAGGTTTCAGGTTTCGTGGGTTCATGGACAAGGTATCTGTGATACTGGATGAAAATTTTTTGGACACGTGAATACACTCTCACGCTCCCTCTGTGAGATCATCTCAAAGCTCTGTCAGAAACTCATATGAACTTATCAACTGCATGATTCGTTTTGTGTTTGTTTCATCAATGACATGGGCTTTGCAAATGATTTAGTTACCACTTTGATCGTGAAAACAAACAGCTTATGTTATTGGTGAAGACAAAGCTTGTCACATAATTAAGGGTGTTGCCTTTTGTTCTTTTTACATGCTGTGCTTTGCTTTTCGGTTAAGTTGAACATGAACAGAAGGTTCTTCTCTCTCTCTCTCTCTCTCTCTCTCTTGTGGGGGTTGGAAAAGAGAAGGGGGTTGGGGGGGGGGGGTATGCTGATTGTACTTTATGAGTTTCAGATATTTTCCTTAAATAGATTCAAAAAAGCTATCTGAAATTTTTTCTTCTATAGGTAATTGTACCACATGGAGAACCTGTTACTGTTGAAACATTCATGGCTTGGAGAGAAAGGTTTGAGGCAGAGTTGGCGCTTGAGCGAGCCAAGTGAGTTTAAATTATATACATCTTCGAGAGTTTGGTTTCTGCTTCTCTGCCACTTTGTATTTGCGACATATTTTTTGATGGTTATCAATATTGTGATGGTAACACGTGATAGCCAACTGGGTGAATGCTGTCTGCACTGGATTGCAGTTATTTACATAGTCCTCTAATTTGCATATTCATGTCATGAAGATGTTTCCCAGCCTCATATGGAAGGTGTTGTCTTCAGGAGTGTCCAAATGTTTGGAAATGAGGTCCACCTATTTGTTGTTCATTTTCTAGCCATTACCATTTCAATTACATTATTTTTGAAATCTTTGTTGGTTGGATCGTGGACAAATGGCATGAAGGATTCTATCCTGTTTATTTGCTAAAAAGGTTTGCATTGCATGGTTGGATCATGCCATAAAGCTAGAATCCAGATAATTGGAAAAGTCTTCTAATTTTGATTTTTGAAAGGAATTCTGGCATATTTCTCTTTCCCTTATGTGTTACGTACAACATTTAAGAAATTTGTGCTATGAGATAGTCTATTGATTTACCACAATGGTCTTATCCACTGGTCCTTTGAGCGCTATACTTTGCAGCTAGACATGCTGAAGAAATCACAAGCTGATTATGCTTATATATAACCACCATTTCATGAAAAATTGCTATGCATCACCTGTCAGGCTAATGCCAGACTCTGCACTCACGGCACCTAAAGAGAAGAAGCTCACAGGCAGACAGTGGTTTGAAAGTGGAAGAGCTACTGTGGTATTTCATACTCTCCAACTCTACCTCCCTCTTAAAACAGCTTTTATAATATTTATGCCTCTGTACTCAGCACTTGGTAGTGTTGCATGGACAACCGGAGAAATAATAATCCTTAAGATGGTTATTGGGCTAATGATCTGTAACAATCAAACTGGACCTATGTAGTTGGAGTTGAGGTTTTTTCTTTGAATATGTATGAATATCTTCATATAGTTTGTTAGGAGCTGAATATAGATGGTAGTATCATCATGCATGCAGTTCAAGTTGGAAAATGATATTAGTTCTGTGATTGCATTATATTTTAAATTGTTTTCTACTGTCCTCATCTTTGACAAATAAATTTATTTTTGCACTAAAAGCGTGCAATACAGTATCCATATCTGTGAACTTAGTTCATTTGGTAGATTTTCTTCTGCTTTTCTGGTGGACTCTATCTCTTTTGATTGGGACACATTTTATCATATTCATGGTACTCCATCCCATGTTTTGTGCATGTGCCTCTCATAGGAGGAGTGAGGGACTAAAAACCTATGCATTTGCATTTTCTTAACTGTTCTAGTTCCAGCTTCAGTGCTTTCCTATGGTCGTCACTTTGTGGAACTATATAGTTATCACCTTCAGAATTGTTGCCAACTTGTCGTGGTTATCCTTCTCATCATCAGATATTTAAGCCTCTGATAAACCAGAGCAGAGTGTGAACTTGAATGATTGGTATTAGTAAAAATGTGGTCACAAACCACAAGAGTGTTCCTTTAGCCAATGAGAAATGCCCACTCATGTAGACGCATGCTATGTGGTGTCAACTTGAATTTTCAGTTGTAGCATGCACAAATAGAGAGAGCAGGGAGGGGTCTAGCAACAGCTTTTTCTTTTAATTCGCAGAAGATACATATACATAGTACGATTAACTTCTCTGTTTTTACAGAGAGGTGGTGTGACCCTTGTCAATGAAGAAACTGATGAGGATAACGCGGAGGAAGTTGACTACGACGATGATGACTTTGAAGGTAAAATATCACTGCTTGCCCAAAAAGTCTTCTCTTGATCATTCCACAAACATTTGTTACATGCACTTGTGAATGTAATGATGGGTTGGGAGTACAGAAAAATCTGATGAAGCATTTGTTATGTTTTCTCTTTGGTGTTGCTGCAGATGATGAAGAAGCTATGCTTGAGCACTACCTGGCTGAGAAATCTGACTCGTCCACCCATTCATCAAGGAGAGCCAACTGAATAGTAGTATAAATTTAAAACTGAATATCTTGCTTGCAGCACTTTCTGGCTTATAAACTACTGTTTTCCTTTTCTTTAACGGGTAAGTTCTGGGCTGCTTGTGATGTGAGGGGGATTTGGGAGCTGTAGCATGATTTCATTCTCTTATTCTAGCATTATGGTGGGGAGATGGATTATTTGAGAGAGAGAAATGTTGCAAACAGTCAACTTCATTTATGAGGTAATAATGTCCTGTGAGTTTCACAAACCTAGTGGTGTATCATATTTGCATAGTGCTTATGTATATGCATGTGAAAACTTATTCACAGGGATCAAGACAGGGAGATAAGAGGAGTTTTAAAATAGTGTCATAGAATGTGAAAGGTTCCAAAGAGCACACAAAACACACAGGAGCTCCTGCATGCGTGTGAAGTGACATTGGCAATTGAAACAACCATACCAATAAAATTTATTTCCACTTTCCTTCCAAAGTTGAAACAAGATTCATCCAACATTTGAATGGCCAAGAGTACAAATCCCAGTGACAAGTTCAGAGCCCCTTACTATTCTACAAATGAACATTTGTTAAGCATCAAGGGTGTTACAACAAATCAACATCTCGATGCTACATTACATCTATGTTACATAGTATATAATGTTTTCTCTCTTTTTTGTTTTTTTGGCAATTAACTCGAAGACCAAGGATCCCGAATCCACATGAAAGAGCTGATCTGCTGCTTCAGTGTGCACTGAAACCAGGAATTAGCTGGGTCAAGCATGCTAACAGTTGCACATTATCATGATACTGGTATTCTATACACATCCTTGATCGGTCATAGCTTGAGCAATATTCAGAAAAGCAGAGATGACTGCTCCGTTCACCAATGCACTGTTGAACAAGCAAAAAGTGAGAGACGATAATAAGAACAGAAATGCAGAATAAATGCTAAACTATAACCAACAGACAATCTTTGCTTCAGAAATCGGAGTGATGTGAGAGTCCTTCTCCCTCATAGGTAACTAGTATTAGGTTGATAGAAAGACTGACTTCAATGGCCATTTTAAAACCACGATAAAAAAAAATTCTCATCTCCCTCGGTGCACTTACTCTGGACTCTCTTTTTGATAACCAAAATCAGCTGCTGCCTTGAGAGCTTTCTGGTATGTCTGTTTCAATGCTTCCTGTCAGCAACACACATGGAAACAGGCATCAGTTTTCAATTCGCTTCTTCGAGTAATCTCAAGCTTTCAAAACTATCACTTGTACTAGATAGGACCCATACCTGTAACTTAGATTCGAAATCTTCAGGTGACCAGTGCATCAAATTATACTCATGGTTTAACTCAATTTCCCCTGCAGCAACCTGCAATCCATTGAATTGACCACTCAAAGATACAGCTCCCAAGTAAATACGCTAAACAGAACATGGATGAATGATGAGAACATTTAGCAACCTCAACTCATTTATTCACCTTCGCTTCACACATATATTGCAACATGGGTTAAGGCCATGGATAAATCCTTGCATGAAGAAGAGTGAGCAAGAATCTCTATTCTGATAAACGATATTCAATAGCATCTTCGTGTTGTTTCAGTTGCATGCACTAAAGTTTTTCTGAAGTTCATCGTGAATATCAGAAAAAAAAAGAATTGTCCTTCTGGATAGAAACACCATCAGATTCAACACTATCCTACTCCGTAGATAAATCCCGTCAGGTTTGTCTTCACTCTTTTCGCACAAAGCAAAACAAACATAATACTGATGAAAGACATCAAATTCATTGTAGTGTTTTTCTTTCTTTATGGTTCTTCATTTCTAATTTTATTTTATAGGTTTCCAAGCATTCTAAATTCAGATAAGTGCACAGAAGATGGGGAAAAGAAGAACGCACTCCTCCAGCACCAGCAGCCAATGCAGGAGCAATGAGAACATTAGCCTTCTTCAGAACATCAACTGCTTCAGGGGTACATGGCATGTTTGAACCTGGGCAAAACATAACAACATATAGTAATCATAACCAAAAATAAAATCTTAGAATAAAAAGGAGAAAGTAACAATACCAATAATGCGTCATATCCCAAATTATTACCTTCTACTAGTACACGACAGCCTGAATTGACCAAATTAATGGCATCTGACTGATCAATTTCATTTTGAGAAGCACAAGGAAACGCCACATCACACCTTTCACTCCAAGGTTTGGCTTCATCATAGTACTTAGAACGTGCGTAAGTCTTTGAATAGTCTCTGCAGATGCTTACATATGAACAACAGTTCCCCACAATTCCAAAACTAGCAATCTGAACAACACATGGATTAGTGTAAGAAAACAGACCTCAAACTTCTTTGTTGGGCTTTGATATCCCTCAAAAACGAAATTTTCATGTAATCAAATCCGTCCTCATCTACCAAATATCCCTTAGAGTCTGCACAAAATTTTGCAAGGGCAGACCTGAGTAAGAAGAATTTTTATTAATGTGTTCACATAGAAAAATTATGTCAATATCTAATAAACAAAAGTACGTCAAGAAGGTAATAAGGTGTTGATCAACATTTATGTGCTAAGATCATGTCATCACCATGCACCAGAATGCCCTGAGTCATGTTTCTTCAAGCTTCACTTTAAACAAGACTAAGGATATGCAAACTATTTCCTGATAAATGTTTCTTCAAGCTTCACCTCTCCTTCTCATGCAAACAAAACTAGTGATATGCAAGCTCTTCAGCATTTTACACTTCTTAACATCAGTTAATTAGCCAAAGGTACCAAAGACTGAGACTATATAAACCCAAGCTATAGCAGAAAAGTACGTGCTCCATCTGCTACAACTTTCAATGAGAATGTAGTAAAAATCCTGTAGCGAAAAAGCAACCAAAAGTCGATGTTTTCATAGATACACTGTGGATCACTGAATGTAATGACAAACAGGAAAACAGACACGAAAGAGAACTAATCACAGATGTGACAAATATAATCATTCAATAACCCAACTTACAAACATAACAGAATTTACGAAATATATATGTATTTCCTATGATAACAAGATAGAGGCCAAAACTGAATATTTTGAGCCAACTATGATAAGACTGATAGAAACTTAGATTAATTTTATATTGATACATGATAAAAATCACCATAATTCAACAGGTCCCAAAATATTCATGGGAAACCAAAAGAACCTGATACTGAAATTGGATGAGCACCACAAGCAACTAGCTTTTCTAGAACATGCATCGCAATCTTTCCAGAACCACTCACAGCACATCTGCATAGATAATTCACAGAGAAATGTATTACCAGGATTGCAAACTTTCATCAATAACTAAACTTCAACATCACAGTAAATGTTCAGTGGATAGGTCATGGATTTACACGTGCACCCATCCCGACTTACCTTCATTTAAGATTTTTGAAGTTTGAAAGATGTTGGCACTCTCTACAGAAAAGGAAAAAGGATAGCAGAAAAAGAAAGTTTTTTTCTTTTTTTTTTCCCCCCTTGAAACAAAAGAACACATTTAATGAAATTCTCTCTCTTTCACATAGCAGTGATACTTGCATATTATGTGTAGTGTATCCCTCCCACCTTTTTCATTTTATGCTAAAATATTGCTATTGGTTGGTTATGAATTGTTTTTTAATAGCTGCAGCGCAATGGACAAAAGACCCCTTTAAGGGGAGGTGCAGCTGCCAATAAAGCTGCGTCCCTAACACGGTACACATTGTTAATTACGAATTCAAGTGACTGTGTAATACACTAAACTTCTGGAGGAACATTCAGAATGCAGTCTTCCAGTAAAAATATTATATATCCTACACTGTCACTGACTTGTGAAATGTTGTACTAATGTACCATAAGGTTCAAACCATAAGGATGATACCTCAGTCCTTTGATTTCTTTGTTCATGTCTGCAAGCATAAGCTGTGCAAAGTAAACCTGCAAAAAAAGGGACTCCATTTAACTCCTGAGATATGACGGCATATAGTCAGGCAGATATATAGCAGTCTCAACATTACGCATCATAGAACTTACTCACTAGCCATAAACAAACATTATCAAGAATTGATGAGATGTGACTTACCAGTCCATAACCAGTAGCTTCAGTACGGAGGCTAGAACCGGACCAAAATATCCTTGGCCCTGTAAAACTTCCCTGCATAAGTAAGGCATATGAAGACATAGAGACAAAACTCTTAATTTTATTTCCAAAATGAATGCTCAAGTGAGCAGTTTATTTGAATATACAACATATGTGATAAACCAGATACATACATGTACTTACTTGTCTCTTTGGAATATGCATATGATATATTACAATTGCTATAACATCCAATACCCGTAAATGAAGATGAGAGCCTTTCAAATGTGGGGTCTAAAGGAATGAAAACTAACTATCCAAAGGAAGCAAAAGATTTTGATCCTTCATTTTCAACCATTTTTCTGCTAAAAAATACAAGGGGAGCACAAAAAGAAACCATGTGATTTAACATACAAAATAAACATTTTTCCTCTTGAAAATACAGCTTATCCTTAAACAAATCTTTTATTCTGCTTCTTCCAAACACTTCAAAGGGAGGTAGGCAAGGACTCAGCCCTAGATACTCTGGTCGCTCAAATGAACCTTCAGGATCCTATACGCTGCCAAATAGAGTCAGACAAGAAGCATAAATTTTACAGGCAACAGGAAATGAAGAAAATGATGATCCATATATTTAGCTTCAACCTAATTTGGAAAGACCCAAATTCTTTTGGATAGGAGGTCAAAAGTCAAAACAGTTCATCTCTCAACTCTATATTAAAGGCATCTCAAGATGCCAAAGCAAAGACAAACAATCCCAATCAAGAGTTTCCTTTGCTTCTCTCTGCCGAACTCTTTCATTATATTCTGCACTTGTAGTGAAATTGTGAATCAACCAGCCACCGGAGAAAGCCACGAAATCTAGGTTCCAATACATCGCCTCACTGCTGTATACCATTATTAAAAACAGCTCCAAGCATTCTTTGTAAAAGATTAACTTCCTTCCCTAACATCCTTCCAAAACTTCACCCCATTAGCAATGGTATGTCCACCAGATCAAAATGATTGATGTGTAGGGAAGGAAATGAAGTAGATTTAAAAAAAAATATCACAAACAAAATAATATATTATATTAACTGTAAGGCACCAAGAGGGTACCGCCCATATGCATAAAGTAAGTTAGTTCTTATCTAGAAATGAGGATATCTATGAATTCTACAAGCTCCTCGTCATTTATAAACGAATCATCTGTTCCCCATAATTTTTTTCTTTTTCTTTTTGAGCAGAAACATAGCCTAAAGAGATAGTGACTCTATACTGTCTATAAGATCTTCCACATTTACAGAATACTCTACTGAGTCCCAGAATTTCAGAATAGTAATCCAAGACTCACTAATTACATCCACCTGAGTTTCAATATTTTCAAAAACCCCCTTGTTCCTCTCATGCCAAACATTCCAGAAAATTAAGTGTAGTATTGTTTTCAGTATTCTCCTCTTCCCTTTCCCGACACCTATCCCTGACCATGTCGTCAATTCCATGGCCACTGACTCTGCAGTTACCCAAGATAAGCTCAATAGTTTAAGGAATGATTCCCAAAACTGGGTTGTCCACCTACATCCAGCAGTTAGTAAACAGTTTCTTCCTCCACTTTGCACAAGTCATATCTATTTATTAGTATATCTATTTACTAGTATCTTACCCTTTTTCCTTAGATTGTCTATAACCAACATTTTCCTATTCACTGCCTCCCAAGTGAAAAAAACAACTTTAGGGGAGCTTTGACCCTCCACACTTGCCTCCACAGGAATAGTGACTCATCACATCCCTTGCCTTACCTATTAAAATAGGATTTAGCAGAGAAGCCTCCCCTTCCTCAACAGCCCCGAGTCCACACCACTGAGTGTCCCCCATTATTTTCTGTTTTAAAACCCTGCAGCAACGCATATAACTCCTCAATCTGCCCAACCTCCCAATCCTAGGCATTTCTCCGAAGCTGCACAAACCAGGATCCTTCCTTCTTCCCTGCATTCACTCACTCAAGCTTCTTTGTTGCATTCCAAGGCAAAAAGGGCAGGAAATCTATCTTTCAGTACAGTGTCCCCACACCATTTATCATGCCAGAACATAATTTTATCTCCCCTTCCTACCCTGAACCCAATCTACTCCTCAAACTCCTTCCAACCCCTCATGACCTTCCAAACTTCTACACCATATTCCCCTCTAACTTCCATGGTCATACAACCTTCCATCATCCCATATTTAGCCCTCACTAGTCTCCTCCATAGTCATCCTTCCTCCATGATGAGCCTCCAAAGCCATTTGCATCACAGGGCTTTGATGAATGGGAGGAGCTTCTTGATAGTGACTGCTTCCCTCCTCACGAGGTGGTACTTATGGGAGTCCTCCATATTTCCCCACAAGAAATTTCTTTGTAATTTTTTCAGCTTGCTTGCTACGCCTCTTGGCATTGGAAATAGTGATATGAAATACACAGGAAAGTTAACAAGTGTTGACTCAATCAAAGTTAGTCTCTCTACTTCCGAAAGGAACCCCTTCTTCCATCTTGTTAATTTATATTCAAACCTCTCCACCACGCCATTCCAAATCATAGTCTCCTTGTGTTTAGCCCCCAGGGACAGTCCCAAATACTTCATGGAAAATTCAACCAACTTGCTCCCCATGAGGCCAGCTCTCTACTTCACCCACGACTACTATCTCAGTTTTTGCAAGATTAATCCTCAATCCAAAAACTGCTTCAAAGATTAATAAAATGCCTCTCAGATTTATTACTTGCTCTCCAATGCTTTTATTACCACAATAAACAGTAGAGGAGATAATGGGTCCCCCTGTCCTAAACCCCTGCTCGCTTTGAAAAAGTTCGTTGAACTCCTGTTCACCATTATTGCATATGACGCTGTTGATATACACCATCAAATCCACTTGCACTTCTTGCTCCCACAACCCAACCTCCTTAACATGTATAACACGAAATCCCACAAAACGTGATCATAGGCTCTTTTAGTATCTAATTTGCACATTAGGTCTTTTTTCCTGTTCTCCTTTGACTGTCCACTGCTATATTAGCTATGAAAGTAGCATCAAGAATTTGTCTACCCTTGACAAAAGTGTTCCGACTCTCGCTAATCACTTCCTCCACCACTGTACTCATCCTCATAGCTAATTCTTTTGCAATCAGGTACTGATATAAAGTCAGTAATACTCACAGCTCCATTCCTCTTGGTGATTAATACAATAAAGATGGTGTTTAGTGACTTTACATATCTCCCATTCTCATGGAACTCCTCAAGAAATCTCCTTTTACAACCTCCTAGTTAGACTTTAGAAATGCCATGGAGATGCCATCGGGTCCTGAGGCCTTGTTCCCATCGCACTCCTTCAATGCACTCCATACCTTTTCCTCCCCAAATTGTCTTTCGATGTGTTCCTTCAAACCAATACCTATCTGCTTTAAATCAAATCCTTCCAGTTTTGGGCCCCAACCCTCTCATTCCTTATACAAATTCTTGTAAAATTCACTCACTCCTTCCTCCAATTGGTTCCTTTAAACCAGACTTCTTCCTCAGTCTGCAATTTCCTTATATAATTACAGCCTCTTTGTACATCCGCCACCTTATGAAAAAAAGCAGTGTTTCTATCATCAGTCTTCAACTAGAGAGCCTTCGATTTCTGTCTCCACAAAATATCCTCTAGTTTCAGAACCTGCACCAATTCACTGTTTATAGCCACTCTCTTTTCTTGGACCTTTACATTACTCCCTCCTTCCATTATGACTCTATCAAGCTCTTGCAATCTTTCAACAATTTGTCTTTATTCTGTCCCATACTTTCAAACTGTTCCCTCTTCCACTTTTTCACTGTTGCCTTGACATTATTCAGTTTCCTTGCAACCACATAACTAGCCTTTTCGGACACTTTTTCTCTCTCCACCAATCCTTTACCAACTTGTCAACACCCTTTAACATATAACCACATATTCTTGAATTTAAATAGGCAAGGATCCCATTTAATGTCCTCCACCACCAGCAGTATTGGATCGTGATCTGAAATGGGTCTGGGCAACAACACTTGCTGCATATTTGAAAAAAACTCCTCCCAACTAATGGAAAATAAGAACCTATCCAAATGAGATATCGATGGGTTTTCCCTTAGTTTAGACCATGTAAATAAGCTTCTTATAAGACGTAGATCATGCAACTCCAAATCCAAAATCACTTCTTTAAATTCCCCAAAAAATTCCTTATCACTTTCTAACCTCGCTCATGAGAAAACAAAACTTCATTAAAATCCCCTCCAATCATCCATGGTATCCCTCCCCACTTCCTCTGACAATTTCTTAAATCTTCCCATAAAGCATGCCTTTCACTCCTTATACTATTCCAATACACCTCTGTATATAGCCACATAACCCCCCTATCATCCTATTCAAAAACAACATACAGGATTGTGCACCCTCCCACCAATCCTTTTAAGTGTTTTTCCAACAAATTAGTATGTCTCTAGGCCTCCCCTACACCACTTTACTCTACCATTCGATATCCTATCTTCCTTACAGACACCACCCCTTGATCTCCAAGTCTTTCATTTTCGCTCTTATAGACACACTAAGTTCACCTTTCGTTCGCTAAAAGACTGCTTAACTATCGCCCTTTTTAACACACTATTAAGCCCCATAACATTCCAAGATAAAAGCTTAAGCACTATATTGATGGAAAATTTTCAAACTCTAGATGAGCCGATAATCCTTTTCCTTCCCTCTTACCTCCTTTTCATAATTGATCCCACACTCTAGTTTTTGTAATTCCCTGCTTACAACTCTTCCGCTCTTCTTTTACTTTCATGAACAAGGAGAAAGCCTCCTTCTCCATGCCTTCAAAATTCAAATCCTGGGACTTGCATATTCTGCCTAAATCCTTTAGAACTCTCTTAAAAATTTCTTCATTGTTGGGTTCGAGAAAAGCCACCATTATGAGCCCCTCATTATTACTCGACTCCGCTTCCCTCGAATCTTGTCCAACTCTGTGCAATTCTCCTTCCCTCCTCACATCATCACTGCATATTGCCGACGACATGACCTTTACCCCAAATTTGTCTTCAATCCCATCCCGTTTGTATATCTCGATCCTTAAAAGCCCCACCCCAAGTGTAATAGTAACTTGATTTGATAATTCATTCCCTTTTCCACATGACTTGCCAATCTCCATCTTCTAACCTCCAAAGGAAGGAAAGCCTAGTCTCGTCCTTGGTGTGCACCTCTAATTGCTTGAGCAATCACCGTTGTCATTAGGAATAATAATGTTGTCAGCCTTTCACAACTTCACTTCTGATCAAGGAGAAATGTCCTCACACTCATTGACTAATACAGGTAAAAGGCTATCACTACATTGAAGGTCTCGCCCTTTCCTTCGTTTTTGTACCCATTCCTGATGATAGGCCCAACTCCTTTGTAGACAAACACTTTCCAAAACCCAATCCTCCTATCTGCCAAACTTTTAAGGCCTAACGTCTGAAGCTAACCCAATTAATCATATATTCGTCCCAAACTTAGAGCCAACCCCGACCCATTAGCTTATGTATTTACCAAAACACCCTCCTTGCATTGCTTCAACCTACCCAATCCATCTGCAACCACCTTCTTTTTACTTGAACCAGATTTGAATACTCTCGCATTGTTTTCCTTGCACCTTTTAACTAATTTGGGCTCCTTTCTTAGCCCATGCCCAACCCCTCCAGATGGATCAGATTGCTAACCTAATTAGGTAATCTTCTTCGCCTAGATTACCAGCCCTGGATAACCTTTCTGACTGATACCCTTGTTTCTCCCTTGCTGGCCTGTTTCCATGTTTTGATGGTACCGCCTACCAACCCCCTCGTGTTCAACTCACCATTCAACTAATTTGTCCGACCATTTCCACAGTGAATACAAACCCTTTTGCCCACCTTCAACGCCATATGAGCCACCTCATTCTGAGCAACATTGTTGTCCCTCTCCAAGTCCTCCCTTTCCAAGGTTACCTCTTGCTTCTTACCGACTGCATCCTCTCTCTTCCACAACCCAACCACTCTCAATCTCTGTTGCTCACGCACTCGGCTCCACCACCCGAATCCATTGCTGTCGTCTGACATATAGATCTATCTCATTCTCCCTCTAGCCATCTCGGATAGCCTTAAAGCCTCCTCACTCACATTCGACCCAATTGTAG